>MU227122.1:352163-373450 GCA_018584345.1 Thuja plicata | reverse complement strand
TGATATCTAAAATATTTTTTGAGTTATGGTGAATATCATGAGACTTGATATTCTTGGTCAGACCATATCTCTTGATATCACGATGAAGTGATATCTTCTCTCTTAAAAGTAATGGATCTTTTGTGAACTGCATTTTACTGAATTTTATCTTCCCTAGCTAAGAGGGAGTGTTAATATTTGTAGCTTCAGTCGTATGATCATTTAGAAAATATATAATATATGTAGATTAATAATAATAATAACAATAATATATTATATATATTATATTATTATTAATCATACAAAATTTAATATTCAATATTAATCTATTCTATTATTCTAAATTAATAATTGATTGATGAAACATTATAAGGTTGATTAAATTATAATTAATGGGAAGAGGCATGTCCTTTCAAGGACATGCATCTCTCTCTCTCTCTCTCTCTATATATATATATATATATATATATATATATATATATATATAAAATCAATTGTCATTATATTAATCTCAATAATAATGAATAGACATGTCCCATGAAGGGACATGTCTCTCCTAGCCTCATTCCCAATATAAATGAATGAGAGATTGTTGCATTTGAAAAATACAAAGAACATATAAAGTGCTATTACATTTGCAGCTATCCTAAAACTTAACAACTTAAACCCATACTTTGAAGCGACAGTTGCACATATAAAGGTATCATTGATAATTTTTTAAATCCTTAGTGAATGATTTTTAATAATGTATAAAGATAGAATCATGGTAGTATAACATATGCAAGCTCCATTTGTTCTCTCTCCTCATATCCCTTCTCAACCTCATATTTAACACCTACCAATTGTGTGTGTGAAAAGTGACCTCCAAGCTACACAGACACTTCAATAGATCATTACTTGATTATTCTAACAAATAATTTGACTGCAAGAAATAATAAATAATCTAAATCGATATATTGCCTTCTAGTAGGCAGGAGTAAGAGTTTACTCTCAGATCCTTGCAAACCTAGTGACTTAGCATTGTCTAAATGAAGGATTTGAAAATTATCTAATCTATATGATATGCAAGAGCAAGACGATTAATCCAATGACTATTTTAGATTGATTTTAAGAAACGAAAATGAAAGTCTGTTCCTAGATTTAAGAATTGAAATTGCTTGAAAAATAAGTAAATATGAAAATGCTAAATGCTTTAAAACTCAAATACAATTGATAAATTAAAATAATATAATAACTCTACTCAAAAAATTAGGATCCTTTGTGAGGAAATGAAGCTCTCTTTTATAGAAGATCTCTCTCGAATCAACGATGGAGATTGAAAGCTGAAGAACAGACGAGATTCAATTTGAAGAAGTATAATCCACGTGCACATAAGATCATTGGTTGAGAGAGTCAGTTGGGAAACTTCCAAAATCACTTTTAAGTTAACTGAACTGTTTCCAAAATGAGAAACATAAAAGAATTAGTTAACTAAACAAGACAAATTTGTTTATATTTTGTTGTTCAGTCAGCTGAAATGATGACACAAAATGCACTTTTAAATATTTAAATGATTTTAAATGCATTTTAACTCAATTATATTAATTTAATTCCTTTTTGAATTTAATTGACAATTAGCAATTTATTTAATCAACATATTGGGATTTTAATTAAATAAATAACCTAAGGTTTATTCGCCAATGTTTTGTGATTTTAGGAATTAATAAATTAATCAAGCGCGATGATGGATTAGGACCTAGGGTTTAGGTCAGATCAGATTGAAGATGTTGAATTGCCTTTAGGTTTAGGAGTTAGGATGATCAATATTTAGGGTTTTCTTGATAAGAGATTGAGATTGGGGTCTAGGTTTTAGATGACCATTTTTACGTCATCACATTTTCCCCTCTCTGAATTGATGTTTGATCAACACATTGATTCAAAGACTTGTTAGAGATGAGATGAAGAATAGTTTGATGTGAAGTGATGAAACCATTCTTTCAAAGAAAACTAACTCTGAGATTGATTGGATGAAGATGGATCAAAAGATATAAAATAGAATGCTCAGTTTGGAATGAACATCTATTAGAAGCTCTTAAACCTTTTGATTGGTTTGATTGAATAACTACTTTTATTTGAAGTGATGAAATTGATTACCATTAAGAGTTTTGATTAGAAAAAATTCAATTAATTTGAAGTGATGAAGCCAATTTGATCAATGTGTCTGATTTCAACAATGAATGACTTGTATAAGACCAATCTTTTCTGGTTTTGAGTGTATCCATTACTGTATAATAAAATTGATTAGGTTTCTATTGATTAAAGATAATCTCAACTTGATGTGATGTGATGATCTTGCCCCCTCGGGAGCGAAATCAAAATATGGCTAGGTGCCCTAGTGATGCAAGGTAGGAAGGAGGTGGGGCCTAGGGCACACCCAAAACCATCTAGCTTATGGAAACAATGCGGAATTAACACAACAACACAGTGAGAGAGGGAAACACAAAGATCTTTTATCATGTTAATTCGATCAAACTCAATACATGCCAGGCTATAAGGCCTTCCTAGTTATGACCATATACATCAAAATGTATTACAAATGATCTTCTTACAATAGAGATCTCAGATCTTTAATATCTTAACATTTTTCTTCTTTCTCTAAGACTTGCTACTAAACTAAGAACATACAAAAGAATATATACAAGAGTCCAACAGAGAAGTCGACGCTCAAATACAAAGGTGAGACCTAGATTTAGGTCCACACAGATCCCAATGAGAGACCCCACATTAATTCAGCCACAGAAATTAAATTTTAAAGTCGGCTAGCAGCTCCAACTCCCAAATAAACCAACTCGGTAAAGCGTGACCAAGCAACATAGCACCTAGCCAAAGAAGGACCAAGCAACAGAAGAAAACTAGCATGACCGAGCAACTTGACAAGCATGCCAAGCAACAGAAGCTGAGTGACAAAGAACAAAATGAAATGAAAGTAAACACATTTTTGGTTGAGCAGGATTGCCAAGGACCCAAGATGCTCCTACATCAGACACCTGGGGTTGAAAAGAAATGATTCCACGAATCATGTATTAGGTCCTACCTAAAATGAATCCAAATTAGATTGAGAAATCCAAGATGATTCTTCAATTGGTCTATTTTTCCACTTTACCAGATATTCCATGTATTCCTTTCCTCTCGTACTTTTGCCAACTCTCTATTTCAAGATCTTCTCCACTTCCTCTATCTGCTTCTTAGGATAATCACTTGGTTTGTCACTTCTTAATCAGTTTCATGATATTCATACAAGTTTGAAATATTGAATATAGGTGATATATCCATGTCATCAGGTAATTCAACTTCATAAGCATTTCCACTGTCAAATCTTCTTAGTATTTTGCAAGGACCAAATTTGTTCATCTTCAGTTTACCATATGTTCCAATAGGAAATCTTCCTTTCTTCAGATGAACCATTACAACATCACCAACTTCAAATGTCTTATGTATTTTTGATCTGTCTGCATCATCCTTGTATTTCTGATTACTTTTCTCCAACTTCTGCTTCACATCTTCATGCAATGTCTTCATAAATTCTGCAAATTCCTCTGCTTTAGCACTCCTTTTCTCTTCTCCAACAATGTCTCTCAAATCTGATATACCTCTAGGTTATGTATCATGAACAATCTCAAATGGTGTCTTCCCAATGCTTCTATTTACAGAACTGTTGTATGCAAAATCTTCTTGTGCCCACATCAAATCCCAATTGCCCGGTGTGTCTCCAACTAAACATCTCAACAAGTTACCCAAACTTATGTTTACAACTTCTGTCTGTCCATCAGTCTGTGGGTGAAATGTAGAACTAAATTTCAACTCAGTATTAAGCTTTTTCCAAAGTTTTCTCAAAAATAAATTACAAACTTACTGTCTCTGTCGGAGATGATACTCCTCGATAATCCATGCAATCTGACAATCTCCTTAAAGAAAAGATATGCTATGTGTACTGCATCTGATGTTTTCCTACATGGTATGAAATGTGTCATCTTGGAAAATCTATCCACAACAACAAATATATAATCATTACCTCTTGCTTTCCTCGGAAGTCCAAGAACAAAATCCATGCTTATATCACTCCAAGGTTTCTCATGAACAAATATTGGTGTATACAAACCAGTATTCTGACTTACTCCCTTTGGAACTTGACAAACTCCACAACTTCTCACAAATTTCTAAACATCCTTATACAACTGAGGCCAAAAGTACCTCTCCTTCAACAAAATCAATGTTTTATCAATGCCAAAGTTTCTAGCCAATCCGCTACTATATTTCTCGTTAATCAGATTAGTTCTCATTGAACCTCTCGGTATACATAACTGAATACCTTTAAACAACATTTCTTCCTGAATGAAATAGTCTTTATACTTACTTGATTGATTTGAATTAGGTGCTCTACACACTCTCCACTGCTCTCAAAAATCAAGGTCACTTTCATACAAATTCTTCATGTCATCAAAACCAAGAACTTCAATTCTCATTTCAGTCAACAAAGATCTTCTTCTACTCAAAGCATCAACAACTTTGTTAGAAACTCCACTCTTATGCTTAATCAAAATGTAAATCTCTACAAATACTCTACCCATTTCATATGTCTCTGATTTAGCTTATTTTGAATACCCAAGTACTGTAAAGCCTTATGATCAGTATACAATACAAATTGATTTGGCATCAAGTAATGTCTCCATTTCTTCATAGCTTGCACAATAGCGTATAACTCTTGATCATAGAAAAAATATTTTCTCTTTGCATCATTCAATTTTTCACTAAAGAAAGCAATAGGTTTACCTTCTTGAGTTAACACAGCTCCTTTTGCACTTCCACTTGCATCACATTCAACTTGAAATACCTTATTGAAATCAGGTAAGGCTAGCACAGGTAATTCAACAACTTTCAACTTCAAAGCCTCAAAACTCTTATCAGCTCCATGTGTCCATTTGAATTCTCTTTTATCTCCTCTCATTTTTTCAGTCATAGCATTACAAATAGAACTGAAATTTTTGATAAAATTCCTATAAAAACTTTCCAATTCATGAAATGATCTTACCTCAGTGACATTTTCAGGTGTAGGCCAATTTAGTATAGCTTCAACCTTCTCTGGATCCATCTTCAATCCATCAGCTGAAATCACAAATCCCAAATACAGAAGCTCTTGTTTCATGAAGGAACACTTTTGCAGATTTATCAGCAACTTTTCCTCTTTCAATCTCTGCAACACTTGCCTTATATGCATTAAATTCTCTTCTCTAGTCTTATTGAATATCAGAATGTCGTCCAAATATACAATCACACATTTATTCAATAATTTCTTCATAACTTCATTCATCAGCCTCATAAATGTACTGGGTGCATTAGTTAAACCAAAAGGCATAACCAACCACTCATATAAACCTTCTTTTGTTATGAAAGTAGTCTTCCATTCATCACCTTCTCTGATTCTGATATGATGATATCCACTTTTCAAATCAATTTTGGTAAAATACTTTGCTCCACTCAAACAATCCATTATGTCATCCATTCTTGGTATAGGAAACCTATACTTTACTGCGATCTTGTTAATTGCTCTGGAATTAGTGCACATTATCCATTCTCCATTCTTCTTAGGTTCCAACACAACAGGTACTGCACATGGACTCAAACTTTCTCAGATCAAGCCTTTGTTCAACAATTCATGAACTTGTCGGTTAAGCTCTTTATTTTCGGTAGGTGTTAACCAATGAGGTGCCTTGTTTGGTAAACTAGCTCTAGTAATCAAATCCATGAAATGACTGATATCTTTGATTGGTGGCAAACCATTAGGTAGATTATCTGAAATGATTTCTTTGTATTTAGTCAGCAAATTCTCAACTTCTGTAGGTATGTCATTTTCTGCATTCTTACTTGGTTTGTTAGGAATCAAAGCATAACAAATATCATCTCTTTTCAAATCCTTAACAAGTTGTCTACCTTCCATCAGACAAACTTTCACAGATGTACATAACTCATCAGCAGATTCTTCAATCAAAGGTAACAAAATTTGTTTCTTACCATCAACCCAAATACAATATCTATTCAACCTTCCATCATGTATAGCATGTATATCATATTGCCAAGGTCTACCCAATAAAATATGACAACAATCCATTGGCATAATATCACACAACACCTTATCATAGTACTTTCCAATTTTTTCAGATTCACAAAACATTGTTCACTCACCATTAGTGTATGCTCATCGTTGATCCATGAGATCTTGTAGGGTTTTGGATGTTTCATCTTTTCCAACTGCAAATTTGTAACCATTTCCTCAGATGCCAGATTCTCTGAGCTTTCACTGCCAACAATGACCTTCCAAACTTTGTCTGCAACTCTACATCTGGTCTTGAACCAAATTTTCATGATTGGATCTTGCTTATCTTTCTCACTCCATAGTATCCTTCGGATCATGAGATTACTTTCAGGTTCATTGGATGTCTCCTCTTGGATCAATGCATTTCTGCTGCTGCTACCACCTCTCTTTCTTGCATGTGTACATTCAAAGTATTTATGTCCTTCTTCACCACAATTGTAACAAGTTATTTGGAAACCTCTTCTGCTATATCCACCTCTAGAATAATTGCATCTTCCACGGTATGAATTTCCACCTTTCCATTCAATCTTTCCTTTGCCTTGAGATGTGTCTGAATTTGACTTGTCTGGTTCCAATCTACTATTTTTGTCATGAGATCTACCTCTTCCTCTAGGGAATATACCACCTCTGCCTCTTTTTCTTTGTTCATATCTTATGTTCAAATTCTCTTCAGCTTTTAGGGCAAATTGATACGCCTCTTCAATACCTTCCATTTTGACCAAACTGATCTCATCTTGTATGGAACTTCTCAAACCATTCAGATATCTTGCAACTCTTTCCACTTCATCTTCAACATGTCCAGATCTGATGTCTAATCTATATAATTCCTCAGTGTAGTCCTTTACTGACTTGTCTTTCTGCTTCAAACTTTGCATTCGCCAGATTAGGTTAATATGATAATCACAAGGAAAAAAATTTCCTTTCAATTTGTTCACCATCTTATCCCATACCTTGATTTTGTCTTTTCCTTTCTTCTTTCTATCCAATTGCAGATGTTCCCACCATAAGGATGCATGACCTTTCAATTTTTTGCTTGCAATATTTACCTTCTTATCCTCTGCAACATTCTCATATTCAAAATATTTTTTCCATCTCAGTGATCCAGTCAATTAATTCATCAGAATATAATTTTCCACTATACTCAGGAGGATTAAACTGAGGTGTGGATTTCAAACTTGTCAAGGCTCTCATGAATATTTCTTCTTCCTGGTCCATCACAGATGCAGGTAAAAATTCACCTTGAACCTCTTCAAATTCATCATCACTAACATCTTCAAGATGTCTTCCTCTGCGCTGGGCTGTCTCAACAGCTTCCAATCTTGCAGCCATTTGTCTGAGCATATCAACTAGACCTTGATCAACATTTCCTCTCCCACGAACCATCTTGAAACTCTCTGCAATTGTAGGTCAGATCACAACCTGCCACCCTACAACAAATATCCTTAGAGTTTACAAGAAGGAAGGGTTCCACAGATCTCAACTCGCTCTGATACCACCTGATGCAAGGTAGGAAGGAGGTGGGGCCTAGGGCACACCCAAAACCATCCAGCTTGCAGAAACAA
Organism: Thuja plicata; assembly: GCA_018584345.1. NCBI lineage: Eukaryota > Viridiplantae > Streptophyta > Pinopsida > Cupressales > Cupressaceae > Thuja > Thuja plicata. The sequence goes on along the minus strand of MU227122.1, from coordinate 365,779 downwards.
TGCGGAATTAACACAACAACATAGTGAGAGAGGGAAACACAAAGATCTTTTATCATTAATCTGATCAAACTCAATACATTCCAGGCTGTAAGGCCTTCCTGGTTACGACCATATACATTGAAATGTATTACAAATGATCTTCTTACAATAGAGATCTCAAATCTTTAATATCTTAACATTTGTCTTCTTTCTCTAAGACTTGCTACTAAAATAAGAACATACAAAAGAATATATACAAGTGTAGACACCCTAAAATGGACAGGCTTGCGACTTTACATTAAAAACACTAATTTTCATCTATTAATAATGGTTTCTTAATCATTAATTAATCATCTATTTTCCTCTAAATTCGTTCCCAAATCATCTAATCAAATTCCCAAAATTAATTAAATAATTAATTTTATTTAATTAATTAGCTTTAATTGATTAATCATCATTAATTAATTAATTAAACTCAATCTCCTATAGTTTAAATTTAAATATTTAAACTTACTAATTAAATTCTTCCAATTAAATTAATTTCAAATTAAATTAATTTAATTTTATCAAATAAAACAATTCTTAATAAAAAAGAATTCAATTATCTCACATGTTGAAAATAATTATTAAATACATGAATTAAATATTCATTTATCTTCAAAGAGATAACTCCAGTCATATCACATGGGTTACTCCACCCATCTCTCTAGTCCACATGGGTAACTTCACCCACCTCTTCAGTTCAAAAAGGTAACTCATAATTAGCTCTTCAGTCAACTAAACTCTATCTCCCCTTTACCAAATAAAGAGGTGGAGTTTACTGAGGACCTCTCCAGTTCCTTTTGATCTCAACCGTTCATCTCTCTATCTCTGGGATTGATCTCGACCGTTCATTTCATCACCAATTCCTATATAATAAACCCTTCATAACCATTTGATGGATCCAGGATTTCAAGCTCTCGTGCGCCATTACTCCGTCAGTTTGGTTCTAGCATTCAAGCCATCTTGTGATCACACACCCATTTCAATTAGCAACTTCTCAACACTTCTTAAGTCATAGACGCTGCCCCGCCAATACTGAGCATCAATAAACAATGTTTTGGAAGGAGTAGAGAGAGACAAAAGAAGCTTCAAGAAACGTGGGGTTTGCATTCATTTGTTTTCCTTTCTCTTGCTTGTACATTTTATTGATTACATTTCATTGTTATTCATTTGGTAGTATCGTGTATTTGGTTTATATCAATTGTGAAACCTTTGCTACTGACCCTCGCCTTTGGAAAGCTTGGGAAACCTACGGATCCGTGATTCCCAAGCTTTCCAAAGGCAAGGGTCAGTAGCAAAGGTTTCACAAATGATATAAACCAAATACATGATACTACTAAAATGAATAACAATGAATCGTAATCAATAAAATGTAAAAGAAAGAGAAAGGAAAACAAATAAATGCAAACCCCACGATGCTTGAAGATTCTATTGTCTCTCTCTACTCCTTCCAAAACATTGTTCTTGATGCTCAGTATTGGCGGGGCAATGTCTATGACTTGATAAGTGTCGAGAATTTTGCTAATTGAAATGGGTGTGTGATTGCAAGATGGATTGAATGCTAGAACCAAACTGACAGAGTAATGGCGCACGAGAGCTTGAAATCTTGGATCCTTCAAATGGTTATGAATGGTTTATTATATAGGAATTGGTGATGAAATGAATGGTCGAGATCAATCCCAGAGATAGAGAGATGAACGGTTGAGATCAAAAGGAACTGGAGAGGTCCTCAGTAAACTCCACCTCTTTATTTGGTAAAGGGGAGATAGAGTTTAGTTGACCGAAGAGCTAATTATGAGTTACCTTTTTGAACTAAAGAGGTGGGTGAAGTTATCCATGTGGACTGGAGAGATGGGTGGAGTAACCCATGTGATCTGATTGGAGTTATCTTTTTGAAGATAAATGAATATTTAATTCATTTATTTAATAATTGTTTTCAACATGTGAGATAATTGAATTCTTTTTTGTTAAGAATTGCTTTATTTGATGAAATTAAATTAATTTAATTGGAATAATTTAATTAGTAAGTTTAAATATTTGAATTTAAACTATAGGAAATTGAGTTTAATTAATTAATTAATGATAATCAATCAATTAAAGCTAATTAATTAAATAAAATTAATTATTTAATTAATTTTGAGAATTTGATTAGATGATTTGGGGAATGAATTTAGAGGAAAATAGATGATTAATTAATGATTAAGAAACCATTAATTAATAGATGAAAATTAGTGTTTTTAATGTAAAGTCGCAGGCCTGTCCATTTTAGGGTGTCTACATTTGCCCCTCTTTGATGCGATGTGACTTGTCGCAGTGTGTCAAAGATTCTTTGATTTTTCCCCAGCTTTCCCTAGCAGCAGTAGGTGTATTTATGCCCCCTCAACAAATTTGAGAAAAAACTCACGAGATGAGCGTTGATTTGTTGAAACTGCAATTTCTGGAAACAACAGCTGAGTCTAGAGAGCGACAGGGTCAGGCCGAGGTCCGCTCTTTCATTGATAGTGTACAAGATGTTTCCCACAGAGAGATTCTGGACATGTACTATAGATCTAGGTGAGACACTCAGAGAGAGATTGACTACTGGAGACGCCATTATGAGGGCATAGTTCCTGCGACACAGAGGGTGCCTAGTTACACAGCGTTGCAGAGATCCAGCAGGGCTCAGCGTTCTCAGAGTAGTGGTGTCAGAGATCCTAGGTCCTCTCATAGGATAGATTCTGGTATGCCTCCCCCTCATGCGCCTCTTGGCGAGGGTGGGGGTAGCTCTTGTTGACTATGTTCCTTGTACCATTTTTGTAGTGAATCATTGTATACTCTGAGTAGTACCATTTTTGTATCCCGATACACTAATATATATTGATATACATGTTGATTACCTTCTTTGATCAGACTTGTGACTCTTCATTGTACTCATCTATTTTGATTTATATGAGATGCAGTTAGTGTTTTGATGTGATGTGCAATGTTTACTTTGTTATATGTATGATTCTACATGATTTGGTGGTTTAGATGATGAGATGTATATGAAATGTGTTTCTATTATGAAGACTCGTATATGGATGATTTACTTTTCTATGATATTGACATGTCATGTAGGATGGTGTGAATGAGATGCATGTTTTTATGAGATTCTAATGGATGCATGTGTTTTAATGATATCATGTATGCAACTACCATATTTTTTGTAGTTTTCTGATGCACTTAATGAATGAATGCAATCTACTATGCACAAAATATTTGAGTAATGCATGTGTTAGTTAGAAAGAAGTTAGTTTGGATAGATGTGTTCTGAGATTGATCTAATTGAATGTAATGATAGAAAGTTTTCTTTTTGCATTTTTTGGATAGATATGATTTGATAGAAAGGATGAATGTCCCAAGTCACTGGCCCTGTTTCCAATATTTGTCATCATTGCATCTTTTTTTTATTTTCTGATATTCTGGAAGAGCGTCAAACGATCCAGATCACATACCACCTAGATACCACCATGACCTCTTGATAGCGGAAGGAGTAGAGAGATTGAATAGAAAGGGACCCATAGCGCACCCAGATATTGACCATCTGGGTTTGACTATGTTCCTTGTTTGAAAAGAAAGAGAGCCAAAGCACCCAGATATTGACCATCTGGATACCGCTTGTCCTCTGAATTAATCTAAAACAAAGAAACCAAGATAGAACTCCTATGCACCCAGAGTCCATCTGGATAACACTGTGAGCTCTTGATTTTGGAAAGGGAAAGCCAAGCAAACAAGATAGAACTCCTATGCCCCTAGAGTCCATTTGGATAGCATCGTGAGTTCTTGTTTGCAACATAAAGGGAAAGACCATAGAAACCAAGATAGAACTCCAATGCATTCAGATTCCATCTGAATAGTGTTGCGAGCTCTTGATTCTATAAACCAAACAAGCAAAATAAAAGAGAAGGAATGTCCAATTCTTTCCCAGGGTTAAGCTCATATCGTGGAACTGCGCGGCTGCCAGATAAGTGACAGCGCCTACCGCATTTATCCTAAATCATCATGGCCCTAAAATTGAAGTGAACATTCAACAGACAGCCATCAAAGAAAATAAGTCATGATCTATCAAAGTTACTCTCCTGACATGGTGGATCCTGGAGTAGTGTAAGAGCATAACCCCGAAATATAGACTGACATTTGACTGACTTGACTGACCTAGTCAACATTTTGGTATGGTTCCTTGATGCAGTTGGATTCTCTTGATTGGCTCAAACTCTTTGGATAGGCTTTGTTGGCTTGATTGCTTTGATCATGTTGGCAGCTGATCAAGCTGTGTCAGATGTGCCCAATGCTTGTTCGCAAAGCTCACGATTGTGACAGTATTCATTGATAGATTTGATTGCTTTGATCATGTTGGCAGCTGATCAAGCTGTGTCAGATGTGCCTAATGCTTGTTCACAAAGTTCATGATTGTGACAGTATTGATTGATAGATTTGATTGCTTTGATCATGTTGGTAGCTGATCAAGTTGTGTCAGATGTGCCTAATGCTTGTTCGCAAAGTTCACAATTGTGACAATTGATAGTTTGGCTTGGCGTGCTTGCCTCTTACTCTCTTGATAACCAAGTTGGTTTTATTTCTTTGGGATTTTGCAATTTAATTTTTTTTTGATGAAGATTGATTTTCTCTTTATTTTGATATTTTTAGGGTTTTTGATGAGTTTTCTCACATTTAGGATTTTTTAGAACATTTGGAATCGCCCCCTAGTCTGGTGGACCAGTATTAACCATGGGTAAGTGCTTGGTGCTCAGAGGGGATTGTGCTTCTGGATATTTCTTGGGATAGTCAGTCATGCATTTTGAAGTGTGCTCAAGCTTTTGGAGCTCATTGATGGTGAAGCTAGATTTTGAACACTTGGCGCCTGTTTGCCAGGTTTTCACCAAGGTACCTACTCAATAGTGCCTGATTGCCAGGTTTTCACTAAGAGAGCGATTTTGTTTTTCTTTACTTTTTTACTTTTTTGCTTTTTTTGTTGTTGCCAAGGCGCCTGATTGCCAGGCTTTCACCAAGGTAACTTTTGTATTTTCTGATTTATTTGGTATTTTCTAGATATGTAGATAAATGCCTTAACCATAGAAACCTTTAAGGGTAGAACTTCTTCAGGGGCATGCTATTGATGTAGCCGAGGAGATGATCTCCTTCTGGTGTTGCTAGGATGAATGCCCCACTCTAAGTAGAGTTGACAATAACAAATGGTCCTAGCCAGTTAGGCTCGAACTTACCAGGTTTGACTCACTCTGCTTGATTCTTCTGATTTTCCATGAGGACAAGGTCTCCTACCTGAAATTTTCATGGCCTTACCTTATTATGGTAGTTCCTTCTAAGACGGTTCTGATAGCCTTGTAAGTGGTTGAATGAATGTTGCCTTCTTTCATCTAGTAACTCTAGTTCACTTAGCCTTGCCACTCTATAGTCTTCATCTAAAACCAGGTTCTTCAATGATATCCTCAGGGATGGGATTTTTGCTTTGAGGAGTAATAGAGCCTCTGTTCCATAGACTAGGGAGAAAGGAGTGGCTCATGTAGGTGTTCTCACACTAGTTCTATAGGCCCATAATGTGGGACTAAGCTGTTAATGCCAGTCTCGCCCTGATTTGTTCACTATTTTCTTCAAGATTTTTTTGTAGCTTCGGCTTGGCCATTCCCTTGAAGGTAGTAAAATGAGGAGAACCCTTGTTTGATGTGGAACTATTCAAATAGGTCTTCAACATCCTTGTTCTGGAAAGGGGTACCATGATCTGTTAGGATTGTTTGGGGGATCCCATATCGACAAACGATGTGGTTAAGTATGAACATCGCTATTTGTTTTCCAGTGATGTAAGTGAGGATAATTGCTTCCACCCACTTGGTGAAGCATTCCGTTACTGCTATGATGTACTTGTGTCTGTTTGCTGAAGATGGTGTGATTTTGCCCACTAGGTCAAATCCCCACATTGAAAATGGTAATGGTGATGTGATGGGATTAAGTTCCTGGGCTGGTGCATGGATGAAGTCTCCATGAATTTGACATTGTCTACACCTTTGAACATGCTTGTGTGCATCTATCTCTGTTGTGGGCCAATAGTAGCCCATGCGGATTATTTTCTTAGCTAAGCTGTTGCCACCTCCGTGGGTTCCACATATTCCTTCATGTACCTTGTAAAAAGATTTCTGGGATTCCATGGAAGTGAGACATCGTAGTAATGTTCCATCTAGACTTTGTCAGTATAGAGTAGTTGAGAGGATGGTATACCTAGAGGCTTCATGGATGAGGGATTTTCGCTGGTTCCTAGATAAGTTTGGAGGTAAGATAGTGTTTTGGAGATAGCTATAGACATCTTGGTACCATGGGGATTCAAGACCAACAAGGACACACGCTGATTTAGTGATAGATGCCTGATGTGATGGCACCAAGAGATACTCCACTAGAAACTAGAATTTGGTATCATTACCTGGCATATCAATCAGTGATGCTATGGTAGCCATTGCGTCTGCCGCTTTGTTCTGTGCTCTTGGGACTTTCTCAAAGAGAATGTAATGAAACTTCATGTGTAGTTGTTCCATTTGTGCTCTGTATGGTATGAGCTTCTCATCTTTGGTCATATAATCATTTTTGACTTGACTGATGACCAACTATGAATCACCAAAGACTTTAAGGTTCTTGATTCTCCATTGAATGGCTAACTTTAGACCGATGACCAATGCTTCATATTCTTCTATGTTGTTGGTGCATTGGAAGTTAAGTCTGAAAGACTTTAGAATTGTATCTTGATCTGGAGTGATAAGAACTATCCCTGCCCCCACACCATGGTTTGTACACGATCCATCAAAATAAAGTTTCCATACCTCAATCACCGGTTGTAGTTTCATGATAGATTCATCAGGAAAGTCAGAGATAATAGGCTGGTGGTCTTGAATTGGTGCCTCTGCTAGTTGATCTGCTATCACTTGTCCTTTGATAGCCTTTCTATCAATGTACTCAATGTCAAACTCGCTTAAGATCATTACCCACTTTGCGAGTCGTCCCATGAGCGCTGCTTTGCTTAGGAGGTACTTGAGAGGATCAATATGTGCGACCAATTTTGTTTGGTGACTCAAAATGTAGTGTCTTAGCTTCTGGGAAGCAAAAACAACTGCCAGGCATGACTTCTCAATTGGCTTATAGTTTAGCTTGTATCCAAGCAAAGTCCTGCTTAGATAGTAGATGACCCTCTCTTTTCCTGCATCATCATGTTGCGCCAAGAGTACAGCTAACGCTGATTCCATTGCTGAGATATATAGAAGCAATGGTCTGCCTTGTACTGGTGGTACCAATATAGGAGACTTAAGAAGGTAGTCTTAGAATATCTGAAATGCCTGTTCACATTGCTCTGTCCATATTAACTTGATGTCTTTATGCAATAGATGTTGGAATGGGTGGCACTTGTCTGCCAGTTGAGCTATGAAGTGTCTGATCGATTAGAGCCTTCCTTGTAACCCTCTTAGTTGTCTCAGGTTCGATGGTGGAGGCATGTCCAATATTGCTTTGACCTTTGTTGGATCCACTTTGGTTCCTCTGTGTGATACTGTGAACCCCAATAATTTTCCCACTGTGACACCGAATGCACACTTTTTTGGATTTAGTCAGACTTTGAATTCCTGCATTCTATCAAAGATGGGTCCCAAAACCTGTAGATGATCCTTTCAAAGTATTTATTTGGCTAATATGTCATCCACATAGTCTTCCATTGTCTTATGGATGAGATCATGAAATATAGTCATCATAGCCCTTTGATATGTCTCTCCAGCATTCTTTAGACCAAACGACATGACATTCCAACAATATGTTCCCCAAGGACATGTGAAAGCTATTTTGTGTTGGTCCTCTGGCGTGATCCTTATTTTATTGTAACCTGAAAAGCCATCCATGAGTGATAGCATTTAATGTTCGGCAGTTAGGTCTACTATCATATCAATGTTTGGTAAAGTTGTCCTTGGGACATGCTATGTTTGAGATCTGGGAAGTCTGTGCAAATTCGTATCTAACCACTGGGCTTCATAACTAGTACTAGATTAGATATCCAATCTTCATATGGTATAGGTATGATGAATTTAGCATCTAGGAGCTTTTTTAGTTCTACCTTGACTAGCAATGCAACGTGAGGGTGTATCTTTCTTAACTTCTGTTTGCCAGGTTTGGTGTTGGGTAGTAATGGGAGATGGTGTAGCACGAGCTCTGGATCTAATCCTAACATATCCGAGTAGGACCATGCAAAATTGATCATTCTTGCCTTGAAGAAACTGATGAACTGTTCTCTCTCCTCAGGAGTGAGTGATTTCGCTAAGTAAATGTTCCTTGGGTTCTTCTCATCCACCAAGTTGATTTCCTCTATTTCTTTTGCTAATAATGCTGATTTCTCCTTTGTTAAGGGGAGGATTTCTTTCTTTCCATCTTCTAGCACCTCGGTGAGGTTTTTGCTAGAAGATACGTCTTCTTTTAGATTTTTAATCTTTTGTTCTTTTTTCTTTTGTGGACTGGAAAGAGGAGCTTCCTCCCTGAAGTATGCTGCTCTGTCTAGGTTAATAGAGAATCCTGCCTTGTGATCTCTTGATGGAATGCCTTCCCTGAGTCCCATGAAATGAGCTATCACTTCATCATTCTTAAAGACATCTAGATCAGGTGGCCCTTTTTGATCCCAGTCTATAAGCTCAAGGTGTACAAGACAGACACTTTCACTATTGTTTGGCTTTGGTTGACTGAATGGGATTGCTGATATGGTGCCTACAAGATTGGACTGTGATGTGGATGCACCACTTGAGGTTTGATAAATGACAAGGTTGTCTATACTAGAGAGACCTTGGATACATGAAATGCAAGCAGTACCTTTGACATACCATCAATGCATCAAGTTCCCACACCAGGAAGAGGAGATCATCATAGAGGGAGATCCTAATCCCTTCCAATATTGTAATGTGGTCCAAATCAGCACAGATAACCATGTACCATCAAACCAAGATGCAAGCATCCCATCTTCTTGAGATTCAAATCCCAAGGATGTCACATGAGCAACGGGAAAGATAGTCATTAAACAAGATGCAAGCATCTCATCCTCTTCAGATTCAAAGCTTAAAGATATCACACAGAAAGTAGGCAAGATATCTATCACGGACAAGGGCTATGGTGAATACAGATATGAAGAAGCTTTTACCATCATGCACATGCATCAAAGCCCAAAAAATCATGGCATGCCACAACCTGTTATTATAACAGAAACTCCGCAGCCTGTTCTATTCAGATGTCCACCCACAACCTTTGTCCGGTGGGGAGACATAGCGGAAGAAAATCCTTTTGAACAAGATATCAATACCTGGTTATACAAAGATTCCCCTAAGACTATCCGGCCTCGATTACCTTTATCAAAATATGGTAACGGTTACACAATGATACAAATATTTGGGTACGATGGTACAACTGGGCTGGGGGTAAGACAACAAGGCATATATGAATTGCCTCTCCCACCAACCCAGAGAAACACAAGAGGTTTGGGATATGGACAATAGAGCACCAGTCTTGTGATCCAAGACATCCAAGTCAATCATGAGCAAATAGCAGAGATGCACTAGGGGCACAACACAGAGCATGTCCTAATAAGAAAAATATTAGCGTAGTTGTTTCCCGCCGAAGAGGGAACCACACAATCCCAAATAAACCTACACATAGAAATCAACGATAACCAAGGAAGAGAGACTTCAAACAAACATTCCATTGAGACTGAATCCCATGAGTATGAGTGGAGATCCCTCCATGACTCTGAATTATCAATCCCATATTTTTCCCCTCGAGCTAACATTATCATAAATCTAGTAGACCTGTTTGACCAACTGACCATCACCGAACAACCCTATATAGACAAACATGTCATTTATCAAACCTCAAGTGGTGCATCCACATCACAGTCCAATCTTGTAGGCACCATATCAGTAGTCCCATTCAGTCAACCAAAGCCAAACAATAGTGAAAGTGTCTATCTTGTACACCCTGAGCTTATAGATTGGGATCAACAAGGGCCACCTGATCTAGATGTCTTCGAGAATGATGAGGTGATAGCTCATTTCATGGGACTCAAGGAAGGCATTCCATTAGGAGATCACAATGCAGGATTCTCCATTAACCTAGACAGAGAAACATACTTCGGGGAGGAAGCTCCTCTTTCCATTCCACAAAAGAAAAAAGAACAAAATATTAAAAAGCTAAAAGAAGACGTATCTTCTAGAGAAAACCTCACCGAGGTGCTAGAAGATGGAAAGAACTCCTCCCCTTAACAGAGGAGAAATTAGCATTATTAGCAGAAGAAACAGAGGAAATCAACTTGGGGGATGACAAGAACCCAAGGAACATTTACTTGGCAAAATCACTCACTCCTGAGGAGAGAGAACAATTCATCAGTTTCTTCAAGGAAAGAATGATCAATTTTGCATGGTCCTACTTGGATATGCCAGGATTAGATCCAGAGCTCGTGCTACACCATCTCCCATTACTACCCAATGCCAAACCTATCAAACTTAAGCTAAGAAAGATGCACCCTCACGTTGCATTGCTAGTCAAGGAAGAACTGGAAAATCTCATGGATGCTAAATTCATCAAACCTATACCATATGCAGATTTGATATCTAATCTGGTACCAGTTACGAAGCATAGTGGTTAGATATGAATTTTCACAGACTTTTGGGATCTCAACATAGCATGTCCCAAGGATGACTTTCCTTTACCAAACATTGATATGATAGTAGACCTAACTGTCGGACATCAAATGCTATCACTCATGCATGGATTTTTAGGTTACAATCAAATAAGGATCACACCAGAGGACCAACACAAAACAAATTTCACATGTCCTTGGGGAACATATTGTTGGAATGTCATGTCGTTTGGTCTAAAGAATGCCAGAGTGACATATTAAAGGGCTATGATGACTATATTTCATGATCTCATCCACAAGACAATGGAAGACTATGTAGCCAAATCAATACTTCGAAAGGATCATCTACAAGTTTTGGGACCCATCTTTGACAGAATGCAGGAATTCAAAGTCTGACTAAATCCAAAAAAGTGTGCATTTGGTGTCACAACGGGAAAATTATTGGGGTTCATAGTATCACACAGAGGAATCGAAGTGGATCCAGCAAAGGTCAAAGCAATATTGGACATGCCTCTACCATCGAACCTGAGACAACTAAGAGGGTTACAAGGAAGGCTCTAATCGATCAGACACTTCATAGCTCAACTGGTAGACAAGTGCCACCCATTCCAACATCTATTGCATAAAGACATCAAGTTTATATGGACAGAGCAATGTGAACAGGCATTTCCGATATTCAAAGACTACCTTCTTGAGTCTCCTATATTGGTACCACTAGTACAAGGTAGACCATTTCTTCTATATATCTCAGCAATAGAATCAGCGTTAGGTGTACTCTTGGCACAACATGATGATGTAGGAAAAGAGAGGGCCATCTACTATCTAAGCATGACTTTGGTTGGATACGAGCTAAACTATACGCCAATTGAGAATTCATGCTTGGCAGTTGTTTCTCTTCCCAGAAGCTAAGACACTACATGTTGAGTCACCAAAATGAAATTGGTCACACATATTGATCCTCTCAAGTACCTCCTAAGAAAAGTAGCGCTCACATGATGACTGGCAAAGTGGGTAATGATCTTAAGAGAGTTTGACATTGAGTACATAGATAGAAAGGCTATCAAAGGACAAGTGATAGCAGATCAACTAGCAGAGGCACCAATTCTAGACCACCAGCCTATTATCTTTGACTTTCCTGAAGAATCTATCATGACATTACAACCTTAGATCAAGGTATGACAACTTTATTTTGATGGATCATGTACGAACCATGGTGCGCGAGCAGGGATAGTTCTTATCACTCCAGATCCTGATATAATTCCAAAGTCTTTCAGACTTAACTTCCAATGCACCAACAACATAGAAAAATATGAAGCATTGGTCATCGGTCTAAAGTTAGCCATTCAATGGAGAATCAAGAACCTTAAAGTCTTTGGTGAGTCACAATTGGTCATCAGTCAAGTCAATAATGATTATATGACCAAAGATGAGAAGGTCATACCATACAAAGCACAGATGGAATGACTACGCACCAAGTTTCATTACATTCTCTTCGACCAAGTCCCAAGAGCACAGAAAAAAGAGGGAGACGCGATGGCTACCATAGCATCACTGATTGATATGCCAGGTAACAATACCAAATTCTAGTTTCTAGTGGAGCAACTCTTGGTGCCATCACATCAGGCATCTATCATGAAATCAGTGTGTGTCCTTGTTGGTCCTGAATCCCCATGGTACCAAGATGTCTATAGCTATCTCCAAAACAATGTCTTACCTCTAAACTTGTCTAGGAACCAACAAAAATCCCTCATCCGCCAAGCCTCTAGGTATACCATCCTCTCAACTACTCTATACTGACAAAGTCTAGATGGAACATTACTATGATGTCTCACTTCCATGGAATCCCAGAAAGCTTTGTACGAGGTACATGAAGGAATTTGTGGAACCCATGGAGGTGGCAACAACTTAGCTAAGAATATAATCCGCATGGACTACTATTGGCCCACAATAGAGACAGATGCACACAAGCATGTTCAAAGGTGTAGACAATGTCAAATTCATGGAGACCTCATCCATGCACCAGCCTAGGAACTAAATCCCATCACATCACCGTTACCATTTTCAATGTGGGGATTTGATCTAGTGGGAAAAATCACACCATCTTCAGCAAACAAACACAAGTACATCATAGCAACAATGGAATACTTCACCAAGTGGATGGAAGAAATTCCCCTCACTTACATCACTGGAAAAAAAATAGCGATGTTCATACTTAACCACATCGTTTGTCGATACGGGATCCCCCAAACAATCTTGACAGATCATGGTACCCCTTTCCAGAACAAGGATGTTGAAGACCTATGTGAACAGTTCCACATCAAACAAGGGTTCTCCTCATTTTACTACCCTCAACGGAATGGCCAAGCCGAAGCTACAAAAAAAATGATCCTGAAAATCTTAAAGAAAATAGTGAACGAATCAGGGTGAGACTGGCATTTACAGCTTAGTCCCACATTATGGGCATACAGAACTAGTGCGAGAACACCTACATGAGCCACTCCTTTCTCCCTAGTCTATGGAACAAAGGCGGTATTACCCCTCAAAGTAGAAATCCCATCCCTGAGGATATCATTGAAGAACCTGGTTTCAGATGAAGACTATAGAGTGGCAAGGCTCAGTGAACTAGAGTTACTAGATGAAAGAAGGAAACATGCTTTTGACCACTTACAAGGCTATTAGAACCATCTTAGCAGGAACTACCATAAGAAGGTAAAGCCAGAAACATTTGAGGTAGGAGACCTTGTCCTCATGGAAAATCAGAAGAATCAAGCAGAGCGAGTCAAACCTGGTAAGTGTTCAGGCTTAGAATTGTCACCCTAACTCAGGCATTAGGGCTACATGACAATTCCATCCTAACAATGGAAACCTCTCCTAGCTATGGGTAGACTATGAATGAAGAGGAATCTCTGGATTCTAGGCC
>MU227122.1:273974-333600 GCA_018584345.1 Thuja plicata | reverse complement strand
ATTCATTTATCTTCAAAGAGATAACTCCAATCAGATCACATGGGTTACTCCACCCATCTCTCCAGTCCACATGGGTAACTTCACCCACCTCTTCAGTTAAAAAAGGTAACTCATAATTAGCTCTTCAATCAACTAAACTCTATCTCCCCTTTACCAAATAAAGAGGTGGAGTTTACTGAGGACCTCTCCAGTTCCTTTTGATCTCAACCGTTCATCTCTCTATCTCTGGGATTGATCTCGACTATTCATTTCATCACTAATTCCTATATAATAAACCCTTCATAACCATTTGAAGGATCCAGGATTTCAAGCTCTCGTGCGCCATTACTCCGTCAGTTTGGTTCTAGCATTCAAGCCATCTTGCGATCACACACCCATTTTAATTATAAACTTCTCAACACTTCTCAAGTCATAGATGCTGCACCGCCAATACTGAGCATCAATAAACAACATTTCGGAAGGAGTAGAGAGAGACATTAGAAGCTTCAAGCATCGTGGGGTTTGCATTCATTTGTTTTCCTTTCTCTTGCTTGTACATTTTATTGATTACATTTCATTGTTATTTGTTTGGTAGTATTGTGTATTTGGTTTATATCAATTGTGAAACCTTTGCTACTGACCCTCACCTTTGGAAAGCTTGGGAAACCCATGGATCACAATCGAAGAGAGGCGTACAACAAGAGTCCAACAGAGAAGTCGGTGCTCAAATACAAAGGTGAGACCTAGATTTAGGTCCACACAGATCCCAATGAGATACCCCACATTAATTCAGCCATGGAAATTAAATGTCAAAGTCGGCCAGCAGCTCCAACTCCCAAATAAACCAACTCGGCAAAGCATGACTGAGCAACAGAGCACCCGACCAAAGAAGGACCGAGCAACAGAAGAAAACTAGCATGACTGAGCAACCCGACAAGCATGCCGAGCAACAGAAGCTGAGTGATAGAGAACAAAATGAAATGAACGTAAACATATTTTTGGTTTAGCAGGATTGCCAAGGACCCAAGATGCTCCCGCATCACCTAGTGATCGAACGCAAATCAATTGATGAAATTGATGCCGAAAGAAACTGATCTAATTTAGAAGAGGTTGCAAGTGTTTAGGACCAATTATGCACTTGTTTTAGGTCTGGTAGATCAAGTTTGACCAAAATTTTGGTAGGGTTGACCAATTTTGACCAAAAATCTGACACATGGATTGTTTGGAAGAAAAGAATGAGATATTTCCATTGGTTCAGAGTCCACAAATGCTGATTGTGCGAGCGGTCAACTGTGATTGACTAAAAAGGTCAACTATTAAATTTGACAAATAAAATGATTTTAGATTTTGATTTTGATCCTGAAAATGTAATCAGGATGGTCAAATTAGCCTGGGGTGCTATTTTCACGTCAATCGGAGCAAGTTGAAAATTAGGTCAAAAACCTATATAAAGGCCAATAGGGTCATTTCAATTCATTTCAACCTTTTGAATTTAATAATATTTCTTTGATAAAAATGATGGTCCCCATTGATATGCATTTATTCAAGTGCCAGAGACTGCACAACAGGCCCTTAAACTACTGAGCAGTAGTAAGTGCATGACAAATCTCTCGTTCGATTCCTGGTTTGTGATTTTTCATTAGTTTCCACAATTTTAATTGTGAAACCTCGGTTTCTCATATGAGTCCTAAGGAGTGCTTGTTCGAGGAACTGCTCCCAAATTTCCACTCATACCAGGGCATTAGTATACTTGTATGCCCCTGAGCTAGAACTCGTACGAGCATATTAAAAAACAACCCATTTTATCGTATGGTGAACCATAGATTCTCATATCAAGAAGTTTACTCATACTAGCCTATGTGAATGCTTGTACGAGACTGTATGCTAGTTATTTACTCATATTGCAAACAACATTTATTTTTTAGTCTTGAAACGTCAAATTTGGAATTTTCTCATTGTTGATATGACATCATTAGCATGTTGTACATCATTTTATGTCTTCATTCGGTCACTTTGACAAGCGTACTGATGTTTCATTGTTTGTTTCTACAGGTATGATTTCCTCATATCCAGTTTAGGATCACATACCCATCGATGATGCATTTTGTGGGCAGGTTGGATGATGATCATAGGGCTACAATTGATGAGTGTGATTTCAGATGGTTGATGGGGATCCTTGAGATAAAGGTAAATCAAAGACTACTGATAGCGTTGGTAGAGCGGTTTCACAGTGAGCATAACATATTTCACATGCCCATTGGTGAGATCACAGTGACGCTGGAGGATGTTTATCACGTCCTTCACATTCCATTATGGGGTCCGCAAGTGCAGTACAAGAGTACTCAACATCCTGGGATGCTGACACTTCGCAGGATCTTTGTCAACATGGAGATTCTAGAGAGATGAGTGTAATGGGACACCATGATGGCCAGGTATGTTGATTAGTTTCCTTTAGTGTGTGTCATAGTTGGGTTCATTGATTGCATCCTCAAGCCAAATAGGGTTTAGCAGGGGTTTCAGTTTGGTTGTTGTTTGGTTTTAGAGGAGCTACTGGATAGACCAGTGAAGCTTAGGTGGGATTCGTGCCTATTGGCACATTTTTACCATGAGCTCCATGAGATCGTATATCACGAGGCTAAGAGCCTCGCAGAAGGAGTTTTAGTACTACAGATTTGGGAGTGGGAGCACATTCTCTTTTGTCAACCACTTGTTGGTGATGCCCATTAGGAGGGGCATCCTTTCATCTATAAATATGCACGGTTCATTACTCAGCCCCATTTGGGGAAGATGGATTATTGGCATCGCCAATTTGATGATTTGATTGTGGTCACATGGTGACCATATAGAGGTACAGAGGCATGGGGTGACTGGTGGTCGGAGATCCATGAGACATTTATGACTCTTCCATTGATCAAATGTACCCCTATAGTTATAGAGTGATTCATGGTGTCTAGGGTGCACAGGCAGTTTGGGAGGCCATAGAAAGTTCCTACAGAGTTTACCACGTATCCATGGTTCACTAATGAGGTACAATGAGGATAGGGACCTAGAATGGTCTACGCTACAATAATATAGGAGCTACATGGATTACACCAAGTTACATAGGATTATCTTGAGGCTATAGCGGATGCAGGGGTGACTCTTAAGTACCAGGACTATATTGCACCTCACCCATTCCCACGATTTATAGATTTGACCGTGTGAGTGCTGAGGATGGATGGGGGAGGGCCTACCTCGAGTGACATACTAGCAAAATTTCATAGGATAACAAGAGGAGATCCTAGTGCTAGCTCCAACAGAGTATCTTAGTAGTGGGTCAACATTGCAGGGGAGAGGGTGGTACCTTGGATGCAGTAGGAGTATAGGATGCCCCAATAGGAGGAAAAAATGTACCTGTCGATGGTCAGGATGTACCCATTTTTTATGAGGTTTCTCGACAGGTTAGACAAAGATGAGATGTACAGGCAAAGCACAGTGAGTAGGCCAATCCGACTAAGTAGGGAGAGGGTTAAAGGCATTAGACACCGTAGGATTTCATTCGATCACTCAGGGAGCGAGTCTGAGGCTTGCTGATAGATGTGGTTGTAGCACACACAAGGATTATAGAGCAGGATCAACATATTGTTGATTTTATTTATGATAGCGACCTAACGGACCAGCCGAGCTTTGTCACCAAGCAGACCAGCTGAGCTTTGTACTATGTGGCAGCCTACAGTGCTACAGTTCCATAGGCTAGACAGGTGGTCTTCTTTTCTCAGTTCATGGCACATTCGGAGGGCATGCGCATGTAACGGGTTGATGAGGTCATTCCTCTGCCACCTCCACCGCCGCATGTTCCTGTTGATACTGAGGACATGGATGAGAGCTAGCCTTCTATAGCACTTGATACTTTTTTGATATTTATCAATATTTTACCCATTTTTTGCCTTATAGACGATGACTTGCTCCAATGATACATGTTGTATACTTCAAAAATTTTTATGTACTCCTGAATTTGATATATATATATATACACACACACACATACATACAGAGACATATGATTCGATCTCACTATACTTGTGTTGGATGATGATATGAGATGTGTTATTTCTTTATGATGTTATATGTGGATGCATTTCTATTTATGATCATGTATGGATTATGATGCTTTTATTGGTGGTTATGTAGATGTATATGCAATGTTTATGTGATTTATAAATGTATAGATGAATATGGTACTAGTTATGATGATGCAATTGCTATGCTATTTTTTTAATTTTCTTTTCTGATGCATATATGTAGGGATGCAACTTAATGATGAAATGAATATGCAATGTGAAATGATTATATATGATGAGTTATATACATGTAATGGATATGCAATATCATGGATATGATGTACGATGCTTCTAACATATCTTATAGGAATTGTTGTTGTCAACATAGGAGAGAGAGAGAGAGAGAGATTATGTTATTTTAACAAAATGCAACTACAACGCAAAAACTAACATGAATGCAACCTAGGACTTAGTTATTGGGTTTGGATTTGAAAAATCTCATCATTGAGCATTTGGAACATCGGATTCAATACAACCCTTATTGGTGCCACTGCGACCATAAGGATATGAGTATGAATTTCATTGGATAAAATGTGGGAAACTAACATAAGCATTGAGACATAAAAGCTGAGAAGACCTGAACATTGTTTCTAGTTGATGTTGTAAGGGTACACCAATATCAAGGCATACAAAGCTGAGATAACCATGAACATGATCTTGTATAAACAGGCAGATAACTAATAGTCAAGGAGATGATTCTGAGCTCACCTCAGCTTGCAAGTAAAAAGAGTCGAGGTATGTGAGGCTTTTCCACCTTGATGTGGAAACTCTTATCACAATCACCCATTTTATTTGAAGTTGTAGGATCATCGGGACCACACCAACAAGCAACAATCAAAGAAAATATTAGCAAAAAATAATTGATAAAAAACAACATCCAAAGAAAAGTTCAACATATCTTTAGAAAGTTTTGGTGAGCATTTTGTGTTTGTTTGTGTGGGGTGTTGAGAAACACTATTGTGCTTGTGAGTGCATTGTGCTTGATTATTATCGATCCATTGTTTAAGGTGCGTTATCCAATGTGTGTTGAGAAACATAGATGTATCCAAATCGGTAGTGTTAAGAAAAATTATTGATTAGGGTGTTTGAGAAACACCAGTGTGTCAGTAGCAAACTTTCCTTAAGGAATGAATAAGAAACTAACTCTGGTTTGGTTCATCAATGATCAACGTGGAACCCTTTCCCCTTGTAATGAACTCCAATTAAAGATGACTAACTTGACTCATACTATTGGGACAAAGAAGATTGGATTTCCCCCAGGCAATGACTTTGGATTGGTTTCAAGCCAGGAGGGTTCTTAGAAGAACCAAAGTGTCACAAAAGTGACTGAAAGTTATGCACAAACTAAAGCAAAATGATGCCAAGAATGAGCATTGATAGATGGAGCACTTGAGTTAAGACACACTTGTTTGTTAGGTTTTTCACCTTTTTGGTAGAGATTATCTTTTTTTCTACCAAGGCGCCTATTTACCAGGTTTTCACCAAGGCACTTTTTTCTTTCTTTTTCAATTTTTTTTTTTTCCATTTTTTTTTAAAATTTTGGTTGATTCATCAAGGCTCCTATTCACCAGGTTTTCACCAAGATGATCATTTTTAGGAATTTTAGATATATACATGTTACTGGACATCGAGAATCTTCAAGTGCAGAACTTCTTCAAATGGAGAGTGTTGATGGTCTCCCAAAGCTCTTCCCCTTCAGGTATGGAGAGTCAATAAGCTTTAGAGCCAAATGTTGCTGTGATAACATATGGACCCAACTAGTTGGGTTAAAACTTCCCCTTTATCTCTTGATTTGATTGATTGCGGGGATTCTCTATCAACACTAGGTCACCAACCTAAAGTTCTCTTGGTTTGACCTTCTTTTTATATCCTCTTGACATTCTCTTTTGGTAAGGTATAAGGTGATCGAACGCCACTTGGCAAAAATCATCCAGTAGTTCCAGCTCTTGTAGTCTCAAGACCCTACGGTCTACATCTATGATCAATCTATGTAGAGAAACCCTCAGATATGGGATTTCTACCTCTACGAGTAAGAATGCTTCTGCTCCATATACTGGAGCAAAGGGTGTTTCCCCAGTAGGCATTCTAATGCTTGTTTTGTAAGCCCATAGTGTAGGATTGATCTGCAGATGCCAATCCTTTCCTGAATTGTTCACAGTGTGGTGTAAGATCTTCAACAAGTTTTTGTTGGAGGCCTTTTCCCATCCATTTCCTTGTGGGTAGTAGATGGAAGAATCATGTTTCTTGATATTGAACTTATCACAGAGTTCCTCTATATTGTTGTTCTTAAACTGCCCTCCATTGTCAGTTATAATGACCAAAGGAATATCGTACCGACATATTATGTGGTTCAAAATGAATATGGCCACTTGTTGTCTAGTTTATTTTATGATTGCGACTTCTTCAACTCACTTGGAAAAGTATTCAGTAGCCTTTATGATGAACTTGTGTCTGTTTGAGGAGGACAGCTGTATCTCTCCCATTAGGTCGAAGGCCTATTGCTGAAATGGAAAATGTGTGATAAATGGAATGAGCTCCCTGGTTAGAGCGTGTATAATATTTCCATGCAGCTAGAATTCCTTACATGTCTTGGTGTATATTATTTCTTCCTTCTCCATATCTGACCAATAGTAACCTTCTCACAACATTTATCAGGCCAAAACCAGACCATTAGAATGAGACCCGCAAACCCCATCATGAAACTCAACTAACACATGTTTAGACACCTCTTTTTCTAGACATATAAGCAATGCACTATCTAGTTCTATTCTATACAATTTTGTAGCTATGAGAATATATTGCAAGGTATTATGGATGAGGTGTCACTTTTCATTAGGGGTTAGTGCATTAGGAATGACCTGATGTCATAGGTAGGCGTAGGCGTGTTTGTAGTAGAATGAATCATGTCCTATGACAATACAAATCATGTGGGAGTTAGGGGAGTTATAGGCAATGAAATGAAGCTCTTCCACTAGGAAATCATAGTGGAAGTCTTCTTCTTGTTGCTATGGGGATGGTAGTGCAGCCATTACATTAGCTACTTTGTTTTGTGTCCTTAGGATTTGTTGAAAGGTGATGAAGGTGAAATGTTTCTTGAAATCATAAACCATTCTCTTATAAGGCATGAGTTTATCATCCTTCATCTGATAAACAACGTTGATTTGGTTGATGAATAGTTGGGAGTCACCATGAATGTGTAACTTATAGATGTTCCATTCGATAGCTAGTTTGATTCCATTTACCAAGGCTTCATATTTGGCTATGTTGTTTGTACAAGAGAACAAGAGATTTTACACCTTTGGAATAGAATATATTTGAGGAGTAATTACCAATACGCCTACACCAGAGCCTTGTTGCATGAAAGATCCATTAAAGAACATTTTCCAGGATCTATGGGTGAGGTGCAAAATAAATCCATCCAGAAAACCAACATTGATGGGTTGATCATCCTATAATAAAGCATCATCCATTTGATCTACGATAGATTTCCCTTCGATGGATTTTCATTCAACATATTCAATGTCAAACTCACTGATTAGTATGACCCATTTAGCTAACCTACATGCTAAGGTGGCTTTGATCAAGACATATTTCAATGGGTCAATCTTTACAACCAGTCATATAAAGTGTGCCAACATGTGGTGCCTCAGATTCTAAGATGCAAACACCATTGCAAGGCAAGCTTTCTCGATCACATAATAATTCATCTTATATGAGACCAAGTTTCTACTAATGTAGTAGGTGGCATGTTCTTTCTTGTTCTCATCTTCTTGTGCCAGGAGTGCCCCCAGTGATGTTTTGGTGGCTGAGATGTACAATATCAAGGGTTTTCCTTGTGTATGAGGCATTAGTACTGGCGGATTTTCCAATACTCTTTGATCTGATTAAAGTTCTTTTTATACTCCTCATCCCACAAATATGTTACTCCTTTCCACAAATTTTTGGTAAATGGATGTGCCTTCCTTATCTAACTAATATTCTTGGGTGGTGGCACCTCCATGATTTCTTGTACCTTTACATGGTCCACCTTAATGCATTTTTTTGAGGCAATATATCCCAACAACTTCCCAGATGTTACACCAACTACGCATTTCTTAGGATTCAACCTAAGCTTGAACTGTTTCATCATGTATAGGATCTTGCCTAGATCTTTCAAGTGTGTGGATCGTTACATAGTATTGACAAGAGTATCATCCACATAATCTTCTATGCTTTTGTGATCATATCATGAAATATTTTTGTTACAACTCTTTGATAGGTAGCCCCTATGTTTTTCAATCCAAAAGGCATGACATTCCAGCAGAAGGCTCCCCAAGCACATGTGAATGCAGTCTTTTCTTGATCCTCAAGAGAGATCTTGATCTGATTATAGCCTAAGAAGTCATCCATGAGGGAGTACATATCATACCTAGTAGTCATATCCACTATCATGTCAATGTTGGGGAGAGGAAAGTCATCCTTTGGACAAGCTTTGTTGACATCCTTGAAGGCAGTGCACACCCAAATGGACTTGTCTAATTATATATAGGCACAATATTTGAAATCCACTACACGTAGTCAATGGCTCTAATAAACCCAACCTTGAGTAACTTTTCCAGTTTTGCTTTCACTAACATAGCAATGTGAGGATGCATCTTTTTGAGTTTCTGTTTTACTAGTTTGACGCTAGGTGAAATTGAAAGATGGTGCATTATCAAATCTGGATCCAATCTTGGCATATTTGAGTAATTCCATGCAAAGTTGACTTTATTTTATTTAAAGAACTCAGTGAATTCTTTTAGCTCTTCTACTGACAAGGATTGTGCTAGGTGGATTATGTGTGGTTGTTCCTCTATACCAATTTTCACTAGTTGTATTGGCTCAATCAGCACTAATGACCATTCCTGAAAGTGACTAGGAAGGATATCAAGTACCCCATCCTTTGGCGCCTCAGAGAGGTTTTCACCATTGGATGTGTCTTTTCCTTTTACTATTTTGTGTTCTGAAACTGCCACAATGTTGTTTTCAAGATCAAAATGTTTATTCTTTTTCAATTTGATTTTTATGACTGAGGTACTTGATATCTGCTACAATCATGTTGACGCTAGGTTCACTGGTGGAAGATGTTACAGGTTCAATAGCATTGAGACCTAATAGGCTAATGTATACTCATTGGGGAAAGTGGGTATATCCATGGGTTGTTCTTGTTACCCTTCAATCGATACCTAGATTGGTACCCTATACAGACATGTCCAAATTGGTAAGAGCCCTAACGACATCATTGAAGACCATATTAGGGATTTGAGAATCTAATTCCTTAGACCTAGTCCTCAAGCCTTCACCTACCTCAATTTGGGTCACATACTGTTGTATTGTATCAAATTCCTTATCCCGAGTCTTCTTAAGAGAAACTATCAAACTCATACTCGTGAGAGTTTGTTTCAGTGTGGTCTACCATATCTAGGATGTGAGTGAAGTCCACTCTTTGCCCCCAGTTAGGGTGAGTTCTTCACAGGAATTTTGCAATGGTGGTGTCCTCATTTTCTTCATCAAAACTATGTTGGGAGGTCAGAGCATCTTCTTGATCAGGAACCACTAGGTGTTCCTCTAAGATCTTCTCTTCACAAGCATTGAGCTGAGGGTGTTCTTCTTCTTCCATATTGAGAAGAGATAGGATGCATGGATGAGCAGGATAAGGATACTCATCTTCCTCATCAGAATCATCCAAATTGTAGGCAAGTGTGTCTCTATTTTGTTTTTCCTCAGTTGATAAGAAGCCTAGATCAGTTGTATCCCTAGAAATTTAGTGTTTGAGAGAAATGGGTTCCAGGAATCTATTTTGATTACATCTGATGGAAACTTTTCCTGGATAACCCATGCATTGGAATAGCTCATATCCTATGCCATACTTTTCTGGGGAGATCTCACAATGTTTCACATCATTGTCCTCAGGTTCTATATACATCCATCTAAAGACAAATTCTTCCTCCTTTTCATCCTTTAGTGGAACAGTTGCCTGAATGAAGTTACCATCAAAGATTACCTTTGGTGATGTTGTTGATGGTCTCATCTCTTATGAGGGTCTTCCATAAGACCTTGGTGATGTAGAAAGAGATGTCACTGACAAAACAAGTTCCAAAGTGTACCCACCCATGCCAGTGTCTCTGATTTTTAGCTTCTTCTCCATCTCTTTAATCAACTCCATGGTTGACTCTTAAGTTGAATCTTCTCTATTGTGTGGAATGAGAGTGTGAGATGGTTGTCTTAGTTCATTACAAGCATAGCTAGCATCTACTAGAATGGTGACTTCGACACCATTGAAAGGGAACTTTATGCACTGATGATAAGTTGATGGGACAACTTGTATCTCATGGATCTAGGGTCTTCCCAACAAGATGTTGTAAGCCAATGGAAGATCCAACACTTGAAATATGAGGTCTCTTTTGACATGTCCCACTTTGATAGGTAGTGTCATGAGACCTTTCAAAGATCTCTCTTGTTCATCATATGCCTTGATTGCAATTTTATTTCTAGGATCAATGACATTTTATGAGAATCTCAGTTGTTCAATTAGCTTGTATGTACAAATGTTTAACCCTATGCCTTTATCTATCAATATCAGTTGGACACAATGTTTACGAATTATGAATACAATGTGCAAGGGGAGATTGTGTCGATATATCAAAGAGTTATCATCTTCTTCAAAAAATGACAGGTAGTGAGGTGAAGTCGAGCGACCCACCATGGATTGAAACTGATCCAGATCCAAGTCCTTAGGGACGTTGGTAGTAGACAAGGCTTTATCCAAGACCTCTTTGTGAGATGGAGAGATCTTGAGAAACTCAAAGATAGAGATCTGAGCATTCATTCTCTGAAGTTTCTTGATAATGTTGTAGTCAGCAGCATGGGACGAAGTAAGTTGTTTGGAATTTGACACCTTTGAGGTATTTACAGTAGGTTGTTTTCTGGTTGATGTAGAATTTTTGGCTATCGATAATTGGTTGGTAGATGTAAAGGGGTTTGAAGGTCTAAATACTCTTAGGGTAACCTTGCCTTGCACGCGGGTCATAGCATTGGCTAATCGAGACTCTTTCTCACTCTTCTTAACATGATAACATTGTAGTACTTGGAAGAGACTGGCTCAAGCATGTGAATACAATTGTTATCATTGGTTTTGTAGGTGTGGTTGATCCTAGCACCCTACTTGGAGCTTTATGCTTTCTTGTACTTAGGTAAGGGATTTTTGAATGCCTTATGATCAACATTTGTGGTGTGGTTTCCAACTGCAATTGTCTCATTATCGATGAGATCTTGGATCTCATGCAGTTTTTAGTTGTGTGTCCCTTGTTTCTATGGAACTCACACTAACAATTTTTCCTCCACCATTTTGGTTTTATCTCTAGTTCGTATGGTCAGGAGTTATCTGGCAACGTGATCAGTTTGTTAGCTAACAAAGTCTTAAGCGTCAATTCATAGGATTCACCCAAAGGAGTGAAAGTTTTCTTGCGCTTAGCCCAAGGTTTCTCCTTCATGAAGTTACTAAGCCCTTTGGAAGGAGTTTTTGTGGTGTTTTTAGTAGCTTTGAGGGACTTTGTGCCACTCCTCAAATTCAAGACTCCGGGTTTTGCTTAGGGAGTAACGTGATCGACTAATATTTTATTTACCACATGCTTGTTCTTGTTCCAGTATTTTTTAATCCTTGGAACTGGAATTGTACTTATTTTCCTTAGAAAGGGTAATATCAACCTTTTTAACAAGCACTTTCTCTATCTTCAGTGCACTCTTCACAAGACTATCAAAAGTGGGAAGATTTTGCATCTGAATATGATAGTTGCATTTAGGCAGTAATGCGTTGGTAAATATATCCATTTTTTCAGAATTAGGTATGAGTCATGGAAATCTAGAAAAGACTCTTCTCCATCGCTAAAGAAAATTTAATAAAGGCTCTCCCATTTGTTGTTGTGTGTTGCACATATCGATCATTGTTGAGGGATGTTGTATGTTGTTTGAGTATTGTTGTAAGAATAGGTTTATCAACTCATCAAAAGTTTTGATTCCAGTGGGAAACTGTGAAAACCACTCCATGGCTTGGCCACCTAGACTCTAGGGAAAGAGATGCATGAGATACGTCTATTTGTGTATGAATTGTATGCAGAGAGTGCATAATTCCCGGACATGATCTTGCAGATCAGATTGACTGCCATACTTGTCAAACCTAGGAATTTTCACTCCACGGGGGAATGAAGGTAAATACAAGTCCTTGTCAAAATGAAATGCACAAATGGTGTCCATAGAGTATTTCATAGTTTATTTCACTTTTTCCTTTTTCATCTCTTGCATCTCATTTTGAAAGGCTTGTAGTTGTTTGGTCATGATTAATCTAACAAATTATTTGACTACAAGAAATAATGACTAATATACATCGATCCATTGCCTTCTAGTAGGCAGGAGTATGAGTTTGATTTCAGATCATTGCAAACTCAGTGACTTGACATTGTCTAAACGAAGGATTTTAAAATGATTTAATCTATATGATATGCAAGAGAAAGATGATTATTCCAATGACTATTTAAAATTGATTTTAAGAACCCAAAATAAAAGTGTGTTCCTAGATTTAAGAATTGGCATTGCTTGAAAAATAAGTAAATATACAAATGTTAAATTCTTTAAAACTCAAATACAATTGATAAATGAAAATAATATAATAACTCTACTCAAAAAATTAGGATCCTTTGTGAGGAAATGAAGCTCTCTTTTTATAGAAAATCTCTCTTGAATCAACAATCAAGATTGAAATTTGAAGAATGGACAAGATTCAATTCAAAGAAGCACAATCCATGTGCATGGAAGGTCATTGGTTGAGAGAGTCAATTGACTGAACTGACTGATCAGTCATTTAGGAAACTTCCAAAATCATTTTTCAGTTAATTGAACTATTTCCAAAACGAGAAACATAAAAGAATTATTTAACTGAATAAGACAAATTTGTTTCTATTTTGATGTTCAGTCAACTGAAATGATGACACAAAATGCACTTTTAAATATTTAAATGATTTTAAATGCATTTTAACTCAACTTTATTAATTTAATTCATTTTTGAATTTAATTAATAATTAGCAATTTATTTAATCAACATATTGGGATATTAATTAAATAAATAACCTAAGGTTTATTTCCCAATATTTTGTAATTTTAGGAATTAATTAATTAATAAAGTGTGATGATGGATTAGGACCTAGGGTTTATGTCAGATTAGACTAAAGATGTTGAATTGCCTTTAGGTTTAGGACTTAGGATGATCAATATTTAGGGTTTTCTTAGCAGGAGATTGAGATTGGGGGTCTAGGGTTTTAGACGACCATTTTTAGGTCATTACACCCATTATTATAGAGCCAAACCATTAGTATTCCTCTTCCATATGCTCTTTAAATGAGCATTTGATTATACACACTTCTCAACTATCACAACTACATGAAATAGATTATCATAGTGGATCATTTGATATTAATAGACCCTCATCATCAAGAAACATATATATGCTTTATTTTTTATATAGTATGTACTACTTGTCGTGCTTAGGTCCTCTTAGATATAAGGTTAAGTTACCTTTTAAAATATCAAAAAATGGTGTCTAGGCTCTTATTTCTTATATGCAATTTAGGACATTACAGACTAGAGCACCCAAGGAGCAATATTCATCTTTATTTAAGGTAAAATTCAAAGAAATTTCATGATATTACTCTTCAGTATTAAATTAAAAAGGATTAGTACTAATATGTCAAAGTGAAATATGAAAGGAAGAAAGGTATATGAAAAAACTTCCTCCACAAATACAAGGGAAGAGATAGTGAAATTTTTTTATTCTTTAACAAAATTTTTTGTCTTCATCTTCGTCAATCAATTAGTTTTCAACTTGACTTGGAGCATAGCCCTTGTTTACTTTTATTTTGTGTGCAATAGGAAAAGGGAAACAATGCAAAGGGATAGATTACTCCTCCTTTTTAAATTTTGCCCATTCAAAAGGAAGATATCCCAATATGCTCAAGAAGTTATTAAGCATTGAATGGGATAATGATCCTTTGCTAAATATATAAATTATGAAATGGGAAGAGGGAAACGAAAATGATAATGTAATAAAGAGGCTAAATATGCAAATATAGACGGATCTGGAAATTATAGACTGATAACTAATTGCCAGGAACCAAAAATAAGATGAATCAGGGCCAAACTGTTATACTGACCTCTGATGCTAATTTTTGATGAACTTCGAAGGTATAGAATGTTATAGACATATTTTACCTGGGTGTAGAACATTATTGACATTATGTACCTAGTACTTTTCACAAAAATTTATACGGTCTCTCTGACAGTTCTTGATCTGCCCGCAAAAGTTTTGGTAACTCTGTAACTTGTTCCTACACAAAGGAGAATGAGGAAGAAGGTTGGCTAAAGGGGTTTTCCTCAGTCAAACCCTTGTTTAAGAATCAACCTTGAGTGCTATCATGTAGCAAAGGCTAAAATTAAGAAATAAACTATTGATGAACTACAACTGATTACATGTTTGAATTCATTTGTTTATATTCAACCGAGTTATAGAAGTGATGAAAAACATTATCAATTAATGTATTTTCATTGATTTCAACTTATTTGAGTATTATTAAGATAGAAAACATTTGTTATGATTTGAATATCTGGAACAAACAATGTTTATGTGGTCGGTAAATGAAGAGTTCAATATACACCGAGAGACATTAATAATCGAGTAAAACACAGTGTATACCAAGCATTGAGATAACCGAGCAAGGGATTGCCGACACAATTATTGATCAAGCAATTTAATCAAATTGAGGCCGACTTGGATGTTGAGCTGGCAATTGATAATTTTGAGGTAAAATATAATTTTTTTTATTTGATCAAATGATTATGAAAATTCAATGAAGATCGGATGAAAGAGATTGAAACGTGTTTTTAACACAACTGTCAAGGAAGGATCAAGCAGGAAAATAAATGATGGAGATTAAGTGGAAAGATTTGAGGGATGAAAATTAAATGAGCTATGATGTATATATAAGAGACAAGTGATTCATTATGAAAAAATATACATGCACCTGATGCTTACATGCAAATTTTGTGCATGACTGATCAAACTGGTTAAAGATAGAACCAAGCATTTGTCTACAGACATCACCGAGTGATAGAGGAAAGAGAATTACCAAGAAGAACAAGTATAAAGTATGAGATGAATTGAAGAAGTAAAAATTGATCAGAGGTATTATGTACTTAGAATAGATTTGAATATCTACAAATTAGAGTTGTATTTGAATCAGATCATTACTGTATCAGTTTAACCATTGTTACAGATAAATCTCTTAACCGAGTAGGATAGTGAAATATTTATTATAACATTTAGAGAATGTTGAGTGTTTTCTTGTTGACCCCATAGTGAATGCATGGTCAAGAGAGAACTATTAGTTTTAAATCCTCTAACCAGGTCACATTTAATAGTGTGCACTGTAACCTTTAACAAGGTTGGCTCTTCACTGAGCTCACTTCATAAGAGTGAAAATATTTTGGGTTACCGCTCCCAGGTGGTTTTTCCCTTAACAAGGTTTCCACGTTAAAAATCTACGTGTCAATATGCATGAATGTTGTGGATTGTTATTTTTCTTTACACTTTAATTTATTGACCTAGATCAGTAATCACAGTATTAATTTACTGACACTCGGTAAACACCATTGATGAAAGTTTAATTTTACAGAATACGTTTTCACTGAGTTGATTTATAGGATTGAATTTGTTTTGGTATACATCTGGATAAATTTGGGACTATAGGAAAATTTATGAGGAGATTGATTCTAACTGATTCACCCCCCTTCTGAGCTATTCTAACAATTGGTATCAGAGCATATAGTACTTATCAGAGAGCATACATTGCTTAGAAGAAAGTTTTGAAGGACTTAAGCTAAAGATCACAAGATGTATAAGATAGACGCACCTAAGATGAACAAGGATAACTTCTCGACAAGGAAAAGAAGAATGAGACTATATTTATTAGGGATTGCAGATAACATTGCAGCTTTTATGGACCATGAATTCATTCTACCTATTGGACCTTTGACAATAAATTAGATGAAAGAGAAACATGAGCATAACCTTATCATGGTGGAGATTGCTTCTTCACTCACAGATGCTGAATTTGAGGACATCAAGATATTTACAACTACCAAGCTGATGTGGGATCAAATTACACTAGTTTATGGAGGATGTGCAAATGTACTGAGAGCCAAAGCTGAAAGTCTTCATGGAAAGTTTGATGACATGCAAATGAAGGAAGGAGAAAACATCACACAGTACAGTAACCGACTTAAAGTTGTGAATTCTATTCGAGGATCTGGTGGAACCATTGACGAAGACAAAATTGTGAGTAAGATTCTTAGAAATCTATTGCCTATTTATTCTATAAGAGTCTCTGCAATACATGAAATGAGAGATGCACCTGGAAATAACATTACTATTGATAGTCTTTTTGGAAGATTGATTTCTTTTGAGCTGAATAACTTTGTCTGTTCTATGGAATCCACATTTATGTCTACTTTGAAAATTGCTAAATCTAGTAGCAAACACATGATCAGAAATAACACTGATAGTGATAGTGATGACAAGGAACTAGATGAACTTGAAGCTTTAATGGTTAGAAGATTGCACAAAGGTAAAGGAAGATATAAAGGTAAACTACCTTTGATATGCTTTAACTGTAAAGAGATTGGTCATTTTGTTGCAAGACGCCCTAACAAAAAGAATGATGATAGAAATGATAGATCTAATGACAAAAAGGATGACTGAGATTATAGAGGCAACTGACAGTATGACAAAAGATATAACCAAGATTATAAAGACAAAGGTAAGAAATCTTGTTACATTGCTTAAGATAAATTTAATGACAGTAGTTCTAACAGTGATGAAGATATTGAGACAGTGTTCATAGCATTGAAAGATGATTCAAGTGAAGATGAAAGGTATGTAGAAACTATACTTATCTCTAAAGTTAGTAAACATGATATATGGGTTATTGATAGTGGTTGTACACATCACATGACTGGTGATAAAGGAAAATTTGAATTTCTTTAACATTATGATGGAGGATCAATGAGAATGGGAAATGATACACCTTTTCAAGTAAAAGGAAAAGGTACTATTATGCTGAACAATCAAATCACATGTGAACATGCTTATTGGGTAAAAGGAATTAACTACAATATGTTGAGTGTTTCATAGTTGAATAACACAGGTCACTGAGTTGCATTTGAGAATAGAAAAGCTAGAATCTATGATGGAAAAGTAAAATTGATCGGTACTGGTGAATAATTTAAAGGTAACCTATTCTATCTTGACACAGCTAAAACTAATTTTTTATTGGCAAAGAATGAAGATATATGGTTATGGAATAAAATACTTTTTCATGTAAATTTTGAAAACATGGTTAATATTAGTAGAAAAAGAAAAGTTAGAGGCTTACCAAGCTTATTTAGACCAGACCATGTAATGTGTAAAAATTGTCAAATGGGAAAGATGTCAAAATCTAGTTTCAAGAGCAAAAAATTTTCATCTACTGACATTTTGGATTTAGTTCATATTGACCTATGTGGACCAACGAGAATACAGAGCTATTCTGGAGACATATGTTTTATCTTCTTTGTTGATGACTACTGTAGGATGATGACTGCCATGTTCCCAAAAGAAAAATTTGAAGCATTTAAGATGTTTAAGTGGTATAAAGCTAAAGTTGAAAAATAAAATGGTAGAGACCTGAAGTGTTTGAGATCTGATAGACGAGGTGAATTTATTTTTGATGGGTTCACTAACTGTTGTAATGAGTATGGAATCAAGAGACATGCTTCTGCACCGAGGACACCACAACGAAACAAGATTGCTGAAAGAAGAAATAGATCAATTTTTGATTGTGCCAAAACATTTATGATTGAGAAAGGAGTTACAAAAACATACTGGAGAGAAGTAGTAAGCACAACTATTTACACACTTAACCGAGTACAACTGAAGAAAGTTTTAAACAAAACACCTTATGAGCTATGGTACGGATATACACCGAATGTAAGTTATTTTAGAATATTTGGTAGTCAGTGTTATATTCTAAAAGATGAGAGAAATGGTAAATTTGATTCAAAAAGTGATGAAGGAATATTTCCTGGATATTCTACTAAGAGTAAAGCTTACAAATGTTTGAAAAAGACAACTAACAAAATCATTGAGAGTGCAAATGTGAAAGTTGATGAATTCACCGAGCTAAATGATGAGGACAACATGAGAGAAACTTAAGATTATAGTAAAATTTTTTACTGGGAAGAACCTGATACTATACCAACGTAGATGCCTAGAGTTACCGTACAACAGGGTAATGTTACCAAGAAACAAGTTAATGTCATCGGGCAACAGGTAGCACAAACCGAGAATCAGGAAAATGTTGAAACTGAAGATCATGAACCGGAAGACAATGAACCAACAAAAGAAGATGATGAAGGACAGAGAGTTGAACCTATACTTGCTAAATATGTTAGAAGACATCACCCACAGGATCAGATAATTGGAGATAAAAGATAAAGCATAATGACAACAAGTAAGTTCAGAGATGACACTTGTTTAATTTGTGAATTTGAGCCTAAGAATATTAGAGATGCATTAGAAAATGAATAATGGTCTAATGCTATGAATGAGGAAATTGAGAAGATACAAAAAAATAAGACATGGATATTAGTACCAAGACCGAAAGATAAAAATAACATTGGCACAAAATGGATTTTCAGAAACAAATTGAATGAAGATGGGAATGTAACAAAAAATAAAGCAAGATTAGTTTTCAAAGGGTATGCACAAGAAGAAGGAATTGACTACGAAGAAAATTTTGCACCCGTTGCTAGACTTGAAGGAGTAAGATTACTACTTGCATATGCGGCATATAAAGGATTCAAGGTATATCAGATGGATGTAAAGTCTACATTTTTTAATGGAATACTGGAAGAAGAGGTATACATTGAACAACCTGAAGGATTTTCTGATCCTATCAGCCACACATTGTTGATGACAATTATTCAATTGTGTATTATCATTGATGTTTACACAAGTATAGTGATGTTTACACAAATTTCTAATCCTATCCGAGCATAGTCAGTTCATGCCAAGTACTCTCAGACATTGAAGAGGACCAAAGTGTTTTTAAGTTCTAATTGAGTTCACTCGGGCATTAATGTGTTGGTCGGGCGTTGAAGGATTTCAGTGTTGACCGAGTTAAACAGTTAGTGTTAGCCAACTAACAAGAGTTTATATTTTATAGATTATTTGTTATATGCAGCTGACATACATGAGTTTTATTATTTATTTGGAAGGATATTAAGGCTGACTTGACAAGGCTTAATATATATATATATATATATATATATATATATATATATATATATAAGGTCAAGTTTGGATTGAATATAGAGAGATAGTGTGTGGAAGTGTAAAAGTGATATGAAGAGTGAAGGTGAAATCAAATGGGATTCTGATTGAGGATAGAACATAGAGGACTACAAAATAATATCCGATCAGTGAGGATCACGTATTTAATCCAGAACAGAGATCCAAATCAGCAAAGACAGTTGCTTATCAAAGCATGTCAATCCATTGTTACTTTCTAACAATTGTAATAGTGATCAAAATCTCTTAACAGAGTAGACTTAACAGTCTTTTGTAAAACCTCTCACAAGGTGACATTTCTACATTGAAGTGTTTAAAGACCTCTCACAAGGCCACTCCTTACAGGGTGATTAAATCCTCTAATAGGGTCACACCTAACAGTGTGTTATTGTAAACTTTAACAGGGTTGGCTCCTAGCAGGGCTCACTTCAAAAGAGTGAACAATAGTGACTAGTTGTAATTGGTGGTTTTTCCCATATTGGTTTCCATGTTAAATCTTGGTGTTATATGTGTACATTTCATTTTCTTTATGGTTTATGTTTCTACAATTAATTACTAAAGATAATCATAGTTAATATCTTAAGATTTTCTATGTTAACCGAGTGACAGTAGAATATCTGTGTTAACCGAGCAACAATGACTAAATTGTTTCAGACATCTAAGGGACTTGGATTTATTTTTGTGGTAAATGATTAACCCCTCCCCTCTCAGTTACTCAAATCATTTCCAACAATTGGTATCAGAGAATTAGGTGCTTTCAGGAAAGGTTTTAAGGCCTAAGCTAAAGATCAGAGATGTATTACAGAAGGGAGATCCTGAAGCTTAACAAAGATAATTTTGTTGCATGGCAAGATTTGATGACACTACATCTATCTACCATTGGAGATACTGGTTTTCAATTCTTGGACCATAGGTATGTGGAACCACCGAGACCTCTGACTATGGAATCAGATGATAGACATGAAGCATCATAACATAATGATGATTGATATAGCCTCTGCACTCAGCTATTCTAAATTTGATGAAGTCAAGGAATGCCCTACTACCTTTGATATGTGGAACAAAATGCATGATATTCATGGAGGAGATTTCAATATAAAGAGAGCCAAAGCATAAAGCATTTGAGGTTAATTTGATCATATGAAAAAGGAGAGGACATTACAGAATACAGTGAAAGAATCAAGAAAAGTGTCAGTGTCATCAGAGTTGCAGGTGGAGTAATTGAAGAAACAATAGTGGTTAGAAAGCTATTCAGGACTTTACTTCCTATCTATGCAATTAGATTTTCAGCTATTCAAGAAATGAGATGGAGTAATGGTATAACTCTAGATGGATTAATTGGAAGGTTATCAGCTTTTGAGTTGGATAAAATTGACAATTACTCTCCTAATCTTGGCAATCTTGAGTCTGCATTCAAAGCTAAATTAAACCTTGGAAAGATGAAAGGAAAATAGATTGACAGTGACAGTGATGATGAAGATCTGGAAATCATTGAAGCATTACTTGCAAGGAGAGCTGCAAAAGGAAAAAGATAGTACAAAGGAAGAATACCATTAATTTGATTTTCATGTGATGAGGTTGGTCACATTGCTGCTAAGTGTCCAAACAAGGAAGACAAAGGTGAGAAAAAGTTCAACAAGTATAAAGGCAAGAAAGATTACAAAAGATACAAAAGCTACAAAGACAAAGGTAATAAATCTTGCTACATTGCTTAAGATTCTGATAGTGATGAAGATGAAGATAAAATGGTTTACATTGCTATTAAGGATTAGTCAGATAATGAAGATAATGAAAAGACAACACTATATTCTCATATTAGCAAGAATGACACTTGGATAATTGATAGTGGTTGTTCTCACCACATGACAGATGATAAAATCAAATTTGAACATCTTGAGCACTATGATTGTGGGAGTGTTAGTTTTGGGAATGATGAACCCTGCTATGTGAAAGGTGAACTTTGTATTGCTTTAATTGAAGGAATCAAATGTGATAATGCTTATTGGGTTAAAGGAATAACACACAATCTACTAAGTGTGGCATAGCTGAACAACATTGGTCTCAAGGTAGAATTTACGAATGGTAAGGCCAAGCTCCGGGATGGTAAGGGAAACCTAGTTGGAACTGGCAGACAAACTAAAGGTAATCTATTTTATCTTGATCTCAATGAAAGTTCATGTTTTATTGCACAAGTAGAAGAAATCTGGTTATGGCATAAAAGATTATGTCATGTGAAATTTGACAACCTGGTTAACATAAGAAAGAACAAAAGAGTTAGAGGAGGAGAATTCATTTCTAATGAATTCAATGAATTCTGCAATGAAAGAGAAATCAAAAGACAAGTATCTGCCCCAGGTACTCCACAACAGAATGGTATAGCAGAAAGAAGGAACAGATCCATTATGGATTGTGCAAGAACCTTGATGATTGAAAAGAATGTTGCTACCAAATACTTGAAGGAAGCCATCAGCACTGCAATTCACACCTTGAATCGAGTTCAACTGAAGAAAGGTAGTGAGAAGACACCTTTTGAATTATGGTATGGATATAAACCTAATGTTCGTTATTTCAAAGTATTTGGAAGTAAATGTTACATCTTGAAGGAAGCAAGAAATAGAAAATTTGATGTAAAAGGTGATGAAGGTATATTCCTAGGCTACTCCTGTAAAAGCAAAGCATACAAATGTTTGAATCTTTCTACTCATAAAGTCATAGAAAGTGTGCATGTAAGGATTGATGAGTTTGTAGAAAGAGGTGAAGAAAAAATAAGTAAAGAGCCTCTGGATTACAGAAACTTTGTATATTATGAACCTTATACTATACCTAAGACAGAAGCAATGGTGATTAGACAACATCCCTGTCAACCATTGAATTCATCTGCACAAACTCAAACAATTCAACCTAAGTTGCAACCTATGCAACCCAACCTGCTGGTAGAGGAAACCAAGTCACAAACTTAAGAGACTGAGTCAAAGATAGAGGGAACTGAGTCACAGATAGAGGCACCCGAGTCTCAGATAGAGGCGCCTGAGTCTTAGACAGTGGAACCCGAGTATCAGATAGAAGAATATAACATAACTTTTGAGCATGGTGAACCAAGTGGAACAAGACCAGAATCAAGAAGGAAGGATCATGTACTTGCAAAATATGTCAGATGGAATCATGCACTTGAGCAAATAATTGGAGATCAGACAAAAGGAGTAATGACAAGGAACAAAATTAAAGGTACATGTTTGCTTGGTGAAATTGAACCTAGAACTATTAAAGATGCATTGAATGATGAAAGCTGGATCGAAGCAATGAATGAAGAGATTGAGTAGATAAAAAAAAAAAAACTTGGAATCTTGTACCTAGACCAAAAGATAAGAATGTGATTGGTACTAAGAGGGTTTTTAGAAACAAGATGAATGAAAAAGGAGAGGTTTCCATAAATAAGGCAAGATTAGTATGTAAAGGATATGCTCAGGAAGAAGGTATTGATTATGGAGAAACTTTTTCTCATGTTGCAAGAATTGAAGGAGTCAGAAATCTTTTGGCATATGCTGCACACAAAGAATAAAAGGTATATCAGATGGATGTAAAATCTGCATTCCTGAATGGAATTCTTGAAGAGGAAGCCTACGTTAAGCAACCTGAAGGTTTTGTAGATCCTAACAAAAGGAATATGGTTTGCAAATTACACAAAGAATTGTATGGACTAAAGCAAGCTCCTAGAGCCTGGTATGAAAGACTACATGGTTACTTGATAAGCATTGGATTTCAGAGAACTAATGACAATAGTAGCTTGTATATCAAAGAAGGACCTCAGAACAAGATACTATTAGCAGAAATATTTGTTGATGACATATTGTTTACTGGATATGATGACTTATGCAAAGCATTCTCAGAAGCCATGAGTAAGGAATTTGAGATGTCTATATTTGGTGAAATCAAATTATTTTTTGGTTTACAAGTTTATCAAATTAAGGATGGTATCTACATTACCCAGTCTAAATACTTCAAAGAGATACTGAAGAAATTTGGGATGGAAGACTCCAGACCAGTTGGAACACCTATGCCTACTGGACATAAGCTTTCCAAGGATGATGATTCAAAGGAAGTAAACTAGACTACCTATAGATCCATGATTGGTAAACTTCAATATGTTGTTGACACCAGACCTGATATTGCATTAGCAGTTGGTATTGTTGCAAGGTTTTCAACTAATCCTAGAGAGAATCATTTGATGGATATCAAAAGGATTCTGAGATATCTTAAGGGTACTGAAGATTATGGATTATGGTATAAGAAAGGAGGAAACTTTGATTTGAAGAATTTTATTGATGCTGATTAGGCTGGAAGTGTTGATGACAAAAAGAGCACAAGTGGTGGAGCATTTTTTCTTGGCAAAAGGTTAGTCTCCTGAACAAGCAAGAAATATAACTACATTTCTCAGTCTACAACAGAAGTAAAGTATGTTGCTGCAACAGTAAATTGTTCAAACAACTGTTGTTAGGTATGAGGGTGGAAATCACAAAACCAATTATTATCTACTGTGAAAAAACTAGTGCTATTAACATTTCAAAGAACCCTATGATGCATACTAAGAATAAACATATTGCAATAACGTATCATTTCTTGAGAGAATTGGTTCAGGACAAGGAAGTAAGATTGGAATATGTGAATACTAAAGAACAAATTGCAGACATATTCACAAAACCATTACCTAAGGATGAATTTTTGTATCTTAGAGGAAAGCTAGGGGTAATTACCCTAATTGAGGCTCACTAAAACACAATTTAGTGATGCATCAACCGAGCTACATAACAAACTTAACATGTTGATGCAGATATTTAGAGCTTATTGCATATGAATCAATAGAAACATGTACATTACAAATTCATTGGATATGCCAGTTGATGTCTTTGGCATTGGTTATCAAAGAGGGAGAGATTATTGTATGTCATAATGATTAGTGAAAGAGGGAGAGATTATTGTATGTCATAAAGATTACTGACAGAGGGAGTTTTTGGATAAGAATAAGAATGAAGCTAAAGAAATTAATAAAATTTAATGAGAATCATAATGAAGCTAAGGAAATTAACAAAAATTTCATTCTTATGTCTGCTTCTCTATAATTCTTTGTATTATGACATGTTGTGTTGCCATCAATGCCAAAGAGGGAAATTGTTGATGACAATTATTCAATTGTGTATTGTCATTGATGTTTACACAAGTATAGTGATGTTTACACAAATGTCAAATCCTATATGAGCACAGTCAGTTTATGCCAAGTACTCTCGGGCATTGAAGAGGACCAAAGTGTTTTTCAGTTCTAACCGAGTTCACTTGGGCATTATAGTGTTGGTCAAGCGTTGAAGGATTTCAGTGTTGATCAAGTTAAACAGTTAATGTCAATCGACTAACAGGAGTTTATATTTTATGGATTATTGGTTATATGCAGACGAAAAAACATGAGTTTTATTATTTATTTGGAAGGATATTAAGGCCGACTTGACAAGGCTTTATAT
Organism: Thuja plicata; assembly: GCA_018584345.1. NCBI lineage: Eukaryota > Viridiplantae > Streptophyta > Pinopsida > Cupressales > Cupressaceae > Thuja > Thuja plicata. The sequence continues at coordinate 308,560 of MU227122.1, read as the reverse complement.
ATATATATATATATATATATAAGGTCAAGTTTGGATTGAATATAGAGAGATAGTGTCTGGAAGTATACAAGTGATATAGAGAGTGAAGGGGATATCAGATGGGATTATGATTGAGGACATAAAATAGAGGACTGCAATAGAATATCCAATCAGTGAGGATCAATTATTTAATCTAGAATAGAGATCTGAATCAGCAAAGAGAGTTGCTTATCAAAACAGGTCAATCCATTGTTACTTTCTAACAATTGTAACAGTGATCAAAATATCTTAACAGAGTAGACTTAACAGTCTTTTGTAAAACCTCTCGCAAGGTGACATTTCTACATTGAAGTGTTTGAAGACCTCTCACAAGTCCACTCCTTATAGGGTGATTAAATCCTCTAACAAGGTCACACCTAATAGTGTGCTATTGTAACCTTTAACAGGGTTGGCTCCTAATAGGGCTCACTTTAGAAGAGTGAAAAACAATGACTAGTTGCAATTGGTGGTTTTTCCCATATTGGGTTTCCATGTTAAATCTTGGTGTTATCTGTGTACATTTCATTTGCTTTATGGTTTATGTTTATGCAATTAATTACTAAAGATAATCACAGTTAATATCTTAAGATTTGCTATGTTAACCGAGTGACAGTAGAATATCTGTGTTAACCGAGCAACAGTGACTAAATTGTTTCAGACATGTAAGGGACTTGGATTTGTTTTTGTGGTAACTGATTCACCCCTCCCCTCTCAGTTACTCAACTCATTTCCAACACACATGGTATGTAAGTTACAAAAAGTTTTATATGGACTGAAGCAAGCACCGAGAGAATGGTATGAAAGATTGCATTCTTATCTTATAAGTATTGGATTTATTCCAACAAGTGACAACAAAAATTTGTATTTAAAAGGAGGAAATGATGATAAGACACTTATTGCTGAAATATTTGTTGATGATATTATATTTGGAGGTAATGATAACTTATGCACTTCATTTGCTAATGAAATGAGGAAAGAATTTGAGATGTCAATGTTTGGTCAGATCACATTTTTTCTAGGATTGCAAATTTTACAATAGACTACAGGTATCTACATTACTCAATCAAAATACATCAAGGAAGTAATAAAGACATTTAGAATGGAAGAATCAAAACCAGTCGAAACACCTATGGTGACAGGATGCAAACTGACAAACGAAGACAAGACACCTGAGGTAAATCAAACCTTGTACTGGTCTATGATTGGTAAATTGATGTACATGTTGTTCACACAAGAAATGACATTGCACATGCAGTTGGAATATTTGCAAGATTTTCTGCTAGCCCAGAGAATCACATATGACTGCAGTAAAAAGAATTTTTAGATATTTGAAGAATACTGAGGATTATGGACTATGGTATAAAAGAGAAGGAAAGTTTGAATTAAATGTTTATACTGATGCTGATTGGGTCGGGAACATAGATGATAGAAAGATCACTACTGGTGGAGCATTCTTTATTGGAGAAAGAATAATTACTTGGATAAGTAAGAAGCAAGGACACATATCTCAGTCAACTATAGAAGTAGACTATGTTGTTGTTGCTGCAAATTATTCTAACATAGCATGGATAAAACAAATGTTGAAAGAAATGAATGAGGAGATCATTGAACCAGTGATGACTTATTGTGATAATACAAGTGCTATAAATATTTCAAAGAATCCTATGATGCATGCAAAGATAAAGCACATATCTATAAAATATCACTACTTGCAGGAATCAGTACAAGATAAACAAGTAATACTATAATATGTACAATAAAAAGAACAACTTGCAGAAACATTCACAAAACCATTACCGAAGGATACATTTGAGTACTTGAGAGGTAGACTAGGGGTTTGTCCCTTGTCTATTGGTAATTGAGAAGATTAGGAGGTTGCATCAACCTACATGAAATCAGACTATCAATCATGTTGATGCAAAAAATGAGCTAGACTGACACAAACATATCTGTACACTGAAAGGTACCTACTGCACTAAAAATCAGAGATATTTTATTTGGCTACTGAAGAGATTTTCTTTTTGGCATTGTTGTCAAAGGGAGATTCATGAAATATCAAGGGGAGAGAATTGATCAATGACATATATATCCTCTAAAGGGAGAAAAGAGAAAGGGAGAGACATATCTAATGTACAGAGAGATTCAAGAGATGAAATGCCAAAATAGCAGGGAGAGTCTGCATGGTAAAATTTTTGTTTATACTGACACATATTATATTCAAGCTAGGGAGAGCTACATAATTGTTGCAGTTGTAGAACAATAGTTTGGTATTTGTTGTATGGAATTTTATACTGCATATTTCATATTGTGTTGCCATCAATGCCAAAGGGAGAGATTTATGAACTATAGCTGATGATATGTTTGAAGTCATTTGTTGATATTCAACCAAGTTGCAGAGCTGATGATAAACATTATCAGCTAATGTATTTTCATTGATGTCAACTTATTTGAGTATTATTATGATGGAAAACATTTGTTATGATTTGAAGATTTGGAACAAACAATGTTTATGTGGTTGGTAAATGAAGAGTTCAGTATACACCGAGAGACAATAACAACTAAGTAAAACACAGTGTATACCGAGCACAATGATAACCGAGCAAGGGATTGCCGACACAATTATTGATCAAGCAATTTAATCAAATTGAGGATGACTTGGATGTTGAGCCAACAATTAATGATTTTGAGGTAAAAGATAAAGTTTGTTTTGATCAAATGGTAATGAAGATCGGACGACAGAGATTGAAATGCATCTTTAACACAACTGTCGAGGAAGGATCAAGAGGGAAAATGAATGATGGAGATTAAGCAAAAATATTTGAAGGATGAAAATTAAATGAGCTATGATGTCTATATAAGAGACAAGTGATTCATTATGAAAAAATATACATGCACCTGATGCTTACATGCAAATTTTATGCATGACTGATCAAACTGGTTAAAGACATAACCGAACATTTCTCTGCAGACATCATTGAGTGTTAGAGGAAAGAGCATTACCGAGTAGAACAAGTATGAAGTATGAGATGAACTAAAGAAGTAAAAATTGATCAGAGGTATTATGTACTTAGAATAGATCTGAATATCTACAAATCAGAGTTTTATTTGAATCAAATCATTACTGTATCACTTTAACCATTGTTATAGATAAATCTCTTAACCGAGTAGGATAGTGAAGTCTTTATTATATCATTCAGAGAATGTTGAGTGTTTTCTTGTTGACCCCATAGTGAATGCATGGTCAAAAGAGAACTAATAATTTTAAATCCTCTAACCAGGTCACATTTAATAGTGTGCACTATAACCTTTAACAGGGTTGGCTCTTCACCGAGCTCACTTCAAAAGAGTGAAAATACTTTGGGTTACCGGTCACAGGTGTTTTTTTCCCTTAACAGGGTTTCCACATTAAAAATCTGTGTCAATATGCATGAATTTTTTGGATTGTTATTTTACTTTACAATTTAATTTATTGACCTAGATCGGTAATCACAGTAAAATTTACCGACACTCGGTAAACACTATTGATGAAATTTTAAGTTTATAGAATACATTTTCACCAAGTTGATTTATAGGATTGAATTTGTTTTGGTATACATATAGAGAAATTTGGGACTGTAGGATGATTTGTGAGGAGATAGATTCTAACTGATTCACCCCCCTCTCAGTTATTCTAACAACTATATCATACATTAGCAACACATGCTTCTTTGAATGTGATCAATTATGTTGATGAAATAGCTTTGAATTAACAAAAAAACCCTAAAAAAATTTATGAAAGGCGAAACCTCATGTATTGGATGTTGTAATTCACCATAATGTTTGATTAAGAGAGGAAGAAGAATACTTCAAGTGGTAGATGTATATCCTTCCTTGATAGAATACTCCTTTCCTTAGGCCTTCAATGAGGGAAAGAATCTAGATACATGGAGAAGAACACCTTGAATGATTTAGAAGAAGAATTGATTATGTGAAGTTGATTTTCTTCCTCGCACTTGATAGCTTGGATATGAATTCTTGAATGTGAATTCTTAATCTTGGTTCTTCAATTCTTGCTTGTAGTTACCAATGGATGTAAAATGAATTATGGACCCCAAAATTAAAAGAGATAGGGTGTTTATATAACTCTTACAACATTTTGGGGGTTAAAACTCAAGAAGGCCAACCATGGGACCTAATTTCCCACCAAAAGCCTGACACAAAGATCCAACTCAATTTTGGGCCACTTTAGGCATGTACATAATGTCTAATGCATTATGTACCTGGGTACATATCGTCTAAAATCTTATGTACTTGGTTACATAATGTTAATTTTTTTATGTACCTAGGAAAAAGGGCCAACAATTGGACTGGGTGTCCAGATGACATGGTAGATGTGGGATTATCAGGTACAACCAGTTTTGAGGTCGAGATAGAACTCAAAGGCCACAAGTAGTGATATAGGGCCTAGGTGATGAAATAAATTATTGGATTGGAGGAAAAATAGAGGAGCATACTTAGAAATAAGGGCCTAACTCAATTTTAGATGAGATTGAAATGAAATAGGACCTATATTTGAATTTAGGTGTCCATTAAGTTTCATATGAGGTCTTGTTATAGAAAATACACTGAGATGGGTGCTAAATAAATTTATAAATTATACACTAATTAGATGCTTAAAATTTAGGATGGTACATTTAGTCTCCACTTTAGTGAGAGTATGAGACAACCTCATGGTCATGGTAAAGGAAATGAGAGAAAATAAAAAGAGGAATGAGAGAGAGATGATCATTGGCGAACTCAAAAGATATAAGACACCACTAAGTTCAAGGAAATGAGCTCCCAAATGAAGGATCTCAACTCAGACATCCATGCACAAGGGCATGAAAAAAAACAAAAAATACAAAATACAAACACATAAACAAAAGAAAGGGGTTAGTACAAAAAAAACTCCAAATCAACTAGTAGAAGAGACCTCAATTGAGAAAATGTCTCAACTACTAGTATCATGTTTAGAAAGCTATTGCAAGAGCATAAATGACCATGTGGAAAGGGAAAGAGAATCTTCCAAGGACAAAAATCCATGATATAACCCACTAGAAAAGATATAAGAGCATGGAAGGGAAGAGCAAGACCATGAATCCAACAGGTTATCAAGTTGTGTTATGCTAGGTGATTCATGGGAGAAGAAGACGAGGAGAGGAAAAGAATACCAATCTGTGTTATGCTAGTTCCACTCATCCTAAAGAAAAAGGGAAGGATAATTGATGGTCTAACAAGATGCATTATGCTAGTCAATTCTTCCTTGAAAAGTTTGCACACAAGGGCGGCTTGTAAAATTTTGTGCTTAGGGGCAGCTTTGAAATTTTGCACTCAAGGGTGGCTTAAGAAGTTTTACACTGAGGGGTGGATTACGAGATTAGTCTTGCAACAAGCATTGTCTATGTGTGGGTCCATTTAAAAATGATTAGTCCCAAGGAAAGCATTATCTCCAAAGGGATCAATAAGATTTTAGCCTAAGGACCAAAAAAAAGTTGTATAATGTAGAGTGAGGCCACATATATGCCCTCCTCCTTATGATGGTGACATAGGATTATGGTGGTATCATAAGGAAAAGATAAACAATGATACCTACTTCATATGAAAATAAGATATGCTTAAATCAATAGTGTATGCATGTATCCTTAGCAAAGAGTGGATACTCTTGTTAGCCAAAGGAATAAATAATCATGAAAGGACATCTACAAGTGGAAAGAGACCCTTGAAAGGGAGATATATTGGTTACAAGATGTCTACCATCAAGGGGTGTTCTTTAATAAAGAAAACATCTTCAAGACAAAGAGGGGAAGAGAACAAGAATGCACCCTTTTAGCGCCCTATTTCTAGGTGAAAAAGGGATTCTTGATGAAGGATGACACACTTTAAGCCCCCAATTAAGGGTATTTTTTTATGATGAACATACTTTTACAAACAAGGAATAGGTTGTGATCAATGATACATACCTCTTGCATAAGAGAGAATCCTGAATCAAAATGAAATAATTCCTTGTAAGAAAATATTGTCACATGATGAAAAAATTCCACTATAGTAGGGAAAGTGGATCTTTAGAAAGAATAAAAATTATACCTTCCCCCCCAATGGTGAAGGTGAGGGAGAAGATAACACATTATTAACCCTAAGTGGCAGATCTTGTATAATAGGCATGCACTTTCAAACAAAAGTAAGTTATAAATAAGGATGTAAATCTCCTGAAAAAGAGAAGATCCCAATGTAAGACAAAAACAATTATGCAAGAAAGGACATCATACTATAAAATAAGCGTCAAAGAAGGGATAATAAATGCATATATTCCATAAATGGAAGATATTTTATGATAGACATGCCCTTTGAAGCATGGAAAAATATTATTGAGAAAAGGTGAAAACACTTTGCTTGAAATAAAGAATCTCATGCCAAAAATGATGTACCAGCATAAAATAATAAAAATCCCTAAAGAGGCAATGAAGAAAGATGGAAGGATACCACCTTATGAAAACTTAGTGGAAAAATCTATTATATAAGAGATATACACTTCCATGTAAGGAAGAGGTTGTAAGAAAAGGATATCAATCCCGTAAAGAGAGATCCTTAATAATCAAGTCCATGCATAGAAGAACATCATATAAGAGATTTAACCAACAAAGAGCTAATGGATCCTTGATAAGGAGAAATGAAAGAGAGACCTTGCCCACCAAGTAAAAGGACAATGGAAATGGATCTATTATGTGGCTCGAAACAAACACCATGCAAAAAAAACTCCCACAATGATGTAGTCTATTAAGCGTACATGATGAAGAAAAACATAATATGAGAAATAAATGCTAAGGTATATTTTTTATATCAAGAAAAAACATAAGATCTTTTGTTAAACAAATCAAAGATCTATGCACTAAATCTTGAACAAATTATCTACATTCAATACATTCAGAAAGAGAATGTTTATTGCTATGATATAAAAATTTACCATTAATAGGTTTTTTATTCTTTGGAAAATGTCAAAAAGGAAAATAGATCTTTGGTTCATGTTTAATTCTCCAAAATATCCTCTTAAGTAAAGCCAATTGGTCATCAAAAAGAGGTATGACAATGGATGGTCTTGGTAAAAGAATGTCTAAAGGAGGCTTGTGTTGTGATGAAGAAGGATTGGAAGGTGACAAAGTGGTAGCTTGGGGTATAAATCCTATACCAAATATAGTAAATTTTTTAGGAGGATCTACAGGGACTTTAATACCTTGTTCATTAATACAAACACCTTGTCCACTAAAACCCTATTGATTACTAATTTTATAACCCACATTATATTTGGTTTTTAATGTAGAGGGTGAAGGAGATTCATCTTTAGGCTTATGAAAGTGTGTGGTATAAAGAGGAATAAGATGATAAATATTATCTTTAGGGAGATTAAGATTCCTATCACTCTTCCCATCTTCTTTAGGTGGAGAAGAAGTAGAAGGTTTGTCAAGATCTTCATGTCTAGTTAGTGTTATTCTTGGGATAAATCGTCAAGAGAATGTGTAGCATCAGGATTATGAATAACACTTTGATAAAAGGAATATTTTTTAAGTTCATCTAAATAAGTTCATAAAGTAGCTTCCCTAAGGCTTTCCATTAAGGTGGGTTGAGGAGAGGATCTAGGTCTCACTAGGATGGGATCATTAGGAGCTTGATCTCTATCATCATGATCAATAGGCACTATAGGAGTAAAATTAGGAAGGTTTATACTATTTTTTATACTTATGTTCATCCACAAATATTCTTATGTAATTCACATATTATGTGTATTTTGTTAAAAATTGAATGAAAAAACCACATGAAATAATGATAAAAGTCTTGAAATGTGCCTTATAAGGAATAATATATTTGAAAGTATCATAATTACATATGAAAGAACACCATGAAGGAATGCAAACATCATGAAATTCAAGAAAGTACGAATCATTCCATATGATTGATAAAGATAAGTAAGGAGAAATGTAACAACATAGGTTGTCACACACCAATCTAACTTAGTAAAATCCATGAATGCAAATGAGATTTAACAAGCACAAAAAGGAGATAAAACACCAAAATTAGAAGTATACAAGAAGAGTCAGGTTCACCAAAATGTACAATAGGAAAAGAGAAACAACGTAAAGGGGTAAATTACTCCTCCTTTTCAATTTTTGCACATTCAGAAGGAATATCCCAATAGGCTCACTTAAGCACTAAATGGGGCAGTGATCCTTCACTAAATTTGTAAATTGTCAAATGGAAAGAGGGAAATCAAAATGATAATGTAATAAAGAGGCTAAATATGCAAATGTAGAAAGATTTGGAAATTACAGATTGATAACTAACTACCAGGAACCAGAAATAAGCTGAATCGGGGCCCAAACTATTGTACGGACATGTGATGTTAATTTGAGATGAATTTGCAAGGTAAAAAATGTTATACATTTTGTACCTAGGTACAAAACATTATCGACATTTTGTACTTGGTACTTTTCACTAAAATTTGGAGGGTCTCTCTAACAATTCTTGATCTGTCTACAAAAGTTTTGGTAGCTTTGTAACCTATTCCCACACATATAAAAATGGGGAGGAATGTTGGATAAAGGGGGTTGAATTAGTCAAACCCCTATTTAGGAATCAACATTGAAATGAAATGAAAGAAATGGAGGTGTATTGTCATGTAGTAGAGACTACATCTATGAAATGAAGTATATCATACATTGGAAACACAAATGTTTCTTTGAATGTGATTAAATATGTATTTTTAATAGCTTTGAATTAACATAAAAAACCCAAAAGGAAACCATGAAAGACAAAACCTCATGTAGTGGATGATGTAATTCATCACAATTTTTGATTGGGAGAGGAAGAAGAATACTTAAAGAGGTAGATGTATCTCCTTCCTTGATAGAACACTCCTTTTCTTAGGCCTTCAATGAGGGAAAAAATCTAGATCCATGGAGAAGAACACCTTGAATGCTTGAGAAAAAGACTTGATTTCTTGAACTTGATTTTCTTCCTTGCACTTGATAGCTTGATTATGAATGCTTAAATAAGAATGCTTAATATTGATTCTTTAATTCTTGCTTGTAGTTGACATTGGATCCAAAAATGAATCATGGATCCAAAAATATGGACAGATAGCGTGTTTATATACCTCTTACAACATTTCAAGGGTTAAAACTCAAGCATACCGACCATGGGACCTAATTTCCCACCAAAACCTCGACAGAAAGCTCCGGTTCAATTTTGGGTTACTTTAGGCAGGTACATAATATCTAAAATGTTATGTACATGGGTACATAATGTCTAAAATGTTATATACCAAGGGAAAAGAGCCAAAAATTGGATTGAGTGTCAGGATGATAGGGTAGATGCTGGATTATCAGGTGCAACCACTTTCAAGGTCAAGACAAAACTCAAAGGTCATAAATAGTGATATATGGCCTAGGTGATGAAATGAATTATTGGATTGGAGGAAAAATAGAGGACCATACTTAGAAATAAGGGCCTACCTCAATTTTAGATGAGATTGAAATGAAAGAGGACCTATATTTTAATTTAGGTGTCCATTATGTGCCATATGAGGTCCTATTATAGAAAATACACTAAGGTGGGTGCTAAATAAATCCAAAAATTGTACACTAATTAGGTGCTTACAATTTAGGATAATACATTTTGTTGTGCATGCATTCATGATGCTTGTGTGCATAATCATTGTTTACGTCAATCATGATCTTTGCATCCTATTTCCATAATGACATCATGATCTTCCATACTACAGTGTTATAAGTTATATGTTTCTGTTTGACCATTTTTTTATCACGTACTTGGAACATCGTCACCCTAGTTGCATAGTGCATAACACCAAGTAAAATATCAAATCTAGGTTTCTTATACTATTGTGACGCGATGATCATCCATATTTACTCTAAATTTGTATCTTGAATATCTATTTCATCCATCTTCTTCTATGTCCTTTTATCTTTTATCCTCTAATACTTCCATCCATTTGGAAAGAACACCTATGTTATTCAAACCCACATGTCCTCTTGAGGGGGCATACCTTACTGGTATCATTCTAGTGATTGTACCATCATCCCACTAGTCCTTATACCCTTTCTAGCCACTATGCTTTATTTTTATTTAAAATATTGCCGCCTCTCTTAGTGACAATATAATCTCAAAGAGAGGCATCATGTAAACACCTAAAATTGTCCATACCAAACCTAATTTTTCCCTATACAAAGCCATTAATGAAATATATATTTATTGTTATTTTACTTAAGTACATCATTTGCGCTATTTTATCCCAACCCTTAATTAAATGAATAGTTATTATTTAATTATTTATTTTTCCCTTCACTTGATCCCATTAATTAATAAATATTAATTATTTGTTTAATAATTTTGTCCATTCACCTTTATCCTTGTCCTTTTAATCCTAGCCTTAAAATTGTTCACATGTATCACAATCTAAAATTTTCATCATGTGATAAGTGTTCCTTTCACATGTCTAACTAAGTCTTGTTTAGATTAATTGAATATAAACACTTCTCAAAAGTCAAAATTTTTTTTTATCCTATCCATCCAAATGAAACTAAACCTCTTAATTCTATCCATTCACATAAAGATGTTTCTCAGACGCGCCTCCTAACCCTATCCCTCATCCATTATGTGACACTTGTCATATGACTACAATTTTGGGGCTAACACTACTCATTGAATCTTATCCATCCATCATCAATCTATCTTATTCCTTGACTTTTCATCTTGAGAATTTTATAAAATAGAGGCATCTCATCCCATTTTAATATCTTCTTTCATCGTCATGTTATATTTTCAAATTCTATATCCAAGTCTTCTTCCAAAGCCTTATGTTGTATAAATTTCTATCTAAGCTTCCATTATCATACACTAATCATATCTTTATTCTATCCATTTGATCTTTCATCATATCAATTTTATTATCATGCTATTGGTCCCATAAGCAACCAAATTTATACATTAAAGGAGAAATCAAGTGGAGCTAGGGTGCACTCTACTTTAGCTCAATCCAAGGAGAAATAAGGGCTTTAGGTGAAGGTATTGTGTGTGTGTTACATTTATCTTCTATTTTAATTACCTTTAATATTTTATTGCATCTAGAGTTTTATCATGTGAGGGGTCATGTCCAATTAGAATGAGGTATTTCAGGATGATTTGTGTTTATGGTGTTCAGAGGGGACAAAATTAGACCAAATAATTCTCATTATGAATAAATTAAATGGAGTGCAAGATGAGGTTAAATTCAAAGCATGTACATATTGTCTCTAAGAATATGTTCCAATTACTAATGTCATTTTATTTAATGTGAAGTTCAACCTCAAAGTTATAATCTTCTACTCCATAGTGGACTATTAGTCTAATAAATACACTAGTATATAAAATTTATAATGAAGGGTTTTACAATCTTCTAAAGAAAAAATATTTAATTTACTCCAAATATTTATGTTATGTCGAAGATTGCTTGCACATGTGATTTTCCCATATATTTTTCACCCAAGACAACTAGGTTCTTTAAGCATCAAATAGCTTGTAAGTTCACATATTTTGTATACAAATTAAGAATGAACCTTATTGTACCCTTATTCTATCCCTATACATTGCAAGAGTCTAAACACCTTCTAAATCCATCATTTTCTAGCTTAGTTCAATCCATATGTGCAAAATCGACTTTGGTTAGCTTTGTGCATGCAAAAATAAATATGTATATTTTTCAATCCAAATTTTAAAATTAGCTCCACAATTTCCTCTCTTACTAGTTCTTATGAGTCCACAATATTATAAATTATTTTCAATTGCATACAAGTGGTGAATTTAAGGATTACATATAATTCTTTTAAACTATCTAGAAAGAATTGAGGAATCTATAAATCCAATCAAAGAATAAGAAGAAGCTAATGCATACTGACATGATCTTTCTCCATCAAATCCTACAAGCATAATACATTATAAGTTCCTACTATATTCAATATTTGTTCTTTATTGTTGAATTAGCCCACAAATCAGTATTTAACCTAGGGAGAATCTACCTATCTATTGATGGGCCTATAATTTCTCTTGTTTATGTCATTTTTATAACACTTTACCCCATATTTTCAATATCACTACAAGTCATTTCCATACATTACCTTGATTCTATGAAGCATTAACTATGATTAATGGTTACTAATTAACATTTGTATGCCTAGCTAGTTAATGCTAAATTGTGATAATTTATCATAATAAATGGTTACTATTAAATGTTGAGTATTTTGGGATGATTAAAATGTTGGTTTTTAGATATTTGACTCATTCATGCAACTGAAAAGAAGAGGAAACAAGTTGACACTTGTCAATATTAAGATGTTGTTGGAAGTGCAAACAAAATTCAAAAACTAGTTTCAGTAAAACAAGAATATATCACTCATTTCTTAATGAAATTAAGATTTTAAAAATGAATTAGAAAGATAAAAAGGAGGAGAAAAAACCCTTTTGATTGTTTGAGTTAATTCACAATAGTAAAGGATAAACATTCATTTGAAGTGGACTGAGTCAAAAGTGGTGAGTTTGGAGGCAGCAATTAAGGAATGGGTTCTAGTTTGGTTTGGACCCTTATACCTCTTGATGATATCATATATTTGGAGTTATTGAAGTCAGATAATAATGAAGTAACTTCTGGAAACAATAAATCATGAGTCCTAAATGATTATGACATGTGTTTATACATATTTTTAGCTATATGTGTATTTTGATATTGTAAGAGTTTGAAGTGGATTAGAACATTCTCAACTCATTTTAGTTTGGTATTTATTATTAGTTTGTTGAGGAATAAATCGTATCCCTGAGGTTGTGGGAGAAATGACATTTGTTACAATTTTTTGTGTTTGTGATTAATTCAACTCTCAAGCTTCATGTATATGTATGAGATCTTGTTTGAGTTGAAAAGAGGAGAGTATCTAGTTTGTGCTAAGTCTTGTTAGTAGTGTCTTTGATAAAAAACAAGTTTGATATCATTTTATGTAATCACTTTGATTTTCAACAAGAAGATGGTGTCATCAATTGAGATTTCATATTGAAGATTGAATGCTAGTCGCTAATATTGTAGCCACTTAAGCAAGGGTCATTTGAGGTACTATGACTCTATAGTTGTTTACAATAGTTTAGATTGTTGTCTAGATGTTTAGTCATTAGTAATGTGCTGTTTAGGATCAATTATTTGTAGAAAAGTTAATTTTAGTAGTTTTTCACCATCTATAGCCATTGTTGTAGCAATTAACCAATTAGCTTACAACATCTACTATGTCAATTTCAGAGTTTAAACACATCCACTACTGTGAAACTAGTTTCAATTTTAGCATTGTTATCTTTTAATTAAGTTAGTGCTTTTATATTTATTTCCTTTATGCAATTGATAGGATAGATTGGAGTCTCCCATAGTGCACATTCAGTGTAGACCAATCGTAAGTTTACGATTTCCTGGTTGATAATTTAATGATCCTCCCTAGGACAATGAATTACTTAATGAAGGATGAGTTGTCTTACTATGTGTATGCACTTAGTTGTATGCATCAATCTATTGAAATTAGATAGGCCATTCATTTTTGGCACCATTTCCCAGGATGACGTCAAGCTATGAGAGTCTCTAAGTTTCATAGAAGCTCTTTCTTGTTTTCCTAGAACCATAGTTTTCATTCAAAACACTTAGGATTATTAGGAATTTTGAAAGTTATAAAAATCAAACCTAGAAACAAAAAATAGATTTTGTATCCATGAAGAATAACAACCAAGAGCTAATTCCATTCACAACAAATTTGGAAATCAATGACGACATGTTTTGTAGAATCATAGAGGAATTTTGTACATGTATTGATGACAAGTTATTGGTTTATGAGGAGGAAAATGAGGACAACCTTGTTTTGAAAAATGAATAATTTTATATACACAAGGAGTTTGGAAAGTTGAAGATTATAAAAAAAAATTAGAACTTCTACTTCACCAAGAGAGTTGCAATAAAGTGAAAATCAGTCCTCTCATGCAAAAAAATGATGAAGATATTAAAGAAGACCAATTTTGGGATGACTTCGAGGTATTTTGCTTAAATTTGGATGCTAAAATAGTATCTTTCACAGAGAAAAATCATGAGCAACATGAGCATAGTGCAAAAATTTATATGTTTCAGTCAGACTAGTCATTCAAAATGGACTTTATAAATCAACAAGGGGATAAAGAAGCATCCCATCAATGCAAAATCAACAAGGAGAGTTTAAAATTTGTTCTTTCACAAGAATTTTCTATAAGGCATCTAGTTGAGATGGATGCAAACACAACATCACAAGCTATGCTTGCACCTAAGGATGAAGTTACAATTAAAGATGAAGTTAAATTTGTAGTTGCAGCTAAAGAAGAATGGTTTCAGCCTACTTATCCACTTCAAAGTGGCAATATATACAATAAAAAAGAAGCGGTAAATAAATTTTAATATATATATTTAAAAAAGTATTATAGTTGTTCATTAGGTTTCTACTAGCGTTACAACTATTTATGGTTTCTCATAAGCATTGTAAATTGTCGAGGAAAGGTAGCTATTTCATAGAGCGAGTTGATGGTTTTGTTTGAGAAAGTATTATTTTTTGGTTAGTGTAGGTTAGGATAGGTTTTTAATTCAATAAGTATTGTTACACAATGTATTAGATGTTCTTTTAAAGCATATTATGTTATGAGTTGTCTAGTGTAATTTGTTTCCCAAGATTTTTTCTTATTTAGATGACTATTTTAGAGGTGTTCACACCTGGTTGGGTGGTCATATTTCAAGTTTTTTTTATCTTTCTCAAGGTTGTGAGCGAGTCAAGTCTTCAATTTGGGAAGAGACTATTTGTATATATTGTTGCAAAGTTTCTATTGGGTAGTTGGGTTTTCACGGGATTAAGAAGGCTTATTCAATGGTGTTGTCTAGTTGGTCTAGAATCAAATTTTATTTAACGATAAATGGACATCCAAAATTTATTAGAAGTCATTAGATAGATATAGTTTTTCTGTAGATTTCCTACAAAAATTGTTGTCTGATTTAATAATTAGTCTGCAACAGCTGATGTCTAATTTAGCAGTTGACCAACTGCAATCACTATTGTGTGACTAGACAGTCAACCAACTGCAACAACTGTTGTGTGAGTAAATAGTCAACCTGCACCAAGTATGAGGAAATATACAAAAAATATTAATAATAAATATGAAACACTCTTAGAGGTACTTGCACATTCAATAATTTAGGGACCTATACTTCCATCTATTCACCAAGTTTAATCTTTTAAAAACAACACAAATAGTACTACATTTATGATTCTTGTTTATTGGTAATATTTATCATTTTTAGTAATTGATTATCTATGCATTGCACTATATTTATCAATTATCATTGCTATAATTACATGCTTAATAACTGATTTATTTTGTTGCCCTCGTACATTAATTTTCATTTGAGGACAAATGACCTTTCAATTGGGGGGAAATGTGAATACCTTGTATTCTGGTTCAAGACCATAAAAGGATAACCTTGCTTGCATATTTTCATACTACCTCCTACATTAATGACTATATTTTCTTCATTTGACATGTTATTCTATTGTTTTTTTTGTTCTTTTTAAAGAGAAAATACCTTCTTGTTAGTATGCCTATAATATTTCTTATCACTTTCTTAGATATATTGTAGGATTCAAAATGATAAAGGATAGAATTTTTTAGGGTAGCTAGAACAACAACAAGAATGAAAAATTGAAGGGTAGTAAAAAGGAAAATTAAAAGACAAAATGCATCCCCTTGATGGAGATTATAATTAATGTGAAGAATTCTAAGAGCCTTAGTGAAAAACAAATAAAATAAGATCATACTAATGCAAGAACAAAGAGAAAGAAAAGAGGTGAGTGTTGACCCTTTCAACTCACCATTGATCTTCAGATCATATTTTTTTACGGGTGATCCCACAATAGTGGGTTACAATTTTTGTAATGATGAAATAGGGAGTTTTTGGAGGCTCGCATTTTTTGCCCCCTTTGTGAGAAATGGGGTATTCACACGAAGGGAAAAAAACCTTCACGCGAAGACCCCATACGAGGGGAATTTGTTTGAAGGAGAGGGGTTGGAATGAACCCCCTTCATTTGAAGGGGAGGGGTTGGAATGAACCCCCTTTGGCAGGTTTTTTGGCTAGGGGTTTTCATTCCAACCCCCTGGGTTGGAATGAGCCCCCCTGAGATGGTCTTCTCCCCCAAAGCCAGCTTCAATCAGCAGATTTCTGCCCTTAGGAGGTCCTAAACAAGAATCAAATAGAAGAATTTTCACAAACCCAAATGCCAGATGCTACTACTCGAAACCAGATTTTCAATGACTATGATTTTAATATATATTATATTCATTATGACTTTCTATTTTTAGTTTTGTTAGACATAGGTTGTTTAACTATTCTGCAACTTCTCTATTTGACGCTTCTAAAAAAATAGTAAATTATTGATTTTAAAAAATATATATCTAGACATTAGCTATTTCTATTATCTTTCTAAAAAAAAAGAAAAAATGAATCTTGATATATAGAGATCAAGATAGAGTGTGCTAAATGAACCTATATCTAAATTAAAATTAATGTCACTTCAAAGCTCAATAAACCATAAAATATTGAACCAAATTGAATGAAACCAATTCGATACACTAGATATGAGTGTTAAAAACCTAAATTCGAAAGAATTATATTTTTAGAAAAAAGTTATGATTGAATTAGTGAATGCCACTCTTTAAAAATGTTGATTTTTTAAACAAACTACTTTTTAAAGGAGAAGGAAAAAGGAATACAAATCAATTCTAATTCTTAAAAAAAATTAAAAAAAATAAAAGCAAAATGCTAAAATTCACTAGTTTACATCATCTTCAAATTCCTAATAGTTTTCGAGCAATAGGTGTCTGAAAGTGAAGTTTTTTTGAGAATGTTCATCTTAGTGTCAAAGTTGGCAAAAAAATGTAACCCACTATTGTGGGTCACCCTTACAGAGTTCCGAGTGAAAAAGATGGAGAAGCTGAATCAATCGAATGCTTCAAGACTACAATTTTGGTGAGACATTTGTCATGTTCCCTCGAAATTGGCATGCAAGTGTTCTGTGGGAATAAAGACACGATTTCGGGGAAAGAGGTCCATGGTCTCACTGAAAACCCTACATAGTTCATTCTTTGGGCTGAGTATACTATTTTCAGGGTAGAGGGTCTCTGGTTGTGCCAAAAGGGTTTTGAGTGCAAGGGGTAGTTCCATCGGCGGGTGTTTTGCCAACATGATCTTAATAGGCATCAAGGGTGATGATTTTGTGACTTCCGATGGGGTCTGTTTACATGATGAGGTTTCATCAGGGTAACTCTTTCCAAAGAAGAACAAAGATATTATTGGCAGGTGTCTTAATGATCTCAAGTTCATTGATGATCAGAATGGAAAAAGTCTTGCGGTCTGATTTCTTGATGGATGTCATCAGGGTAGGTCACCCCGACGAGTCTCTTATCGATGTATTGGAGGTCACGGATCTAGGCGGCCTTATAAAGTATGCCACCCAGATAGTTTTCATCATGGTATGTCTTTCCGATAAGGTCTCTAGGTGGCTCAACAATGAGAATATCGATCGAAGTCTTGCCAACAATAGGTGGTCATCGGCAATCAGAGATGAGGAAAATAGGCATTCTGATGATCCATTTTACCCTGATGAATGTTATTGGGGAAACTCTTGCCTATGAGTAGTTCATGGTAGTCAACAAGATTTTGTATCAACAGAGTGGGAGGTTTGTCTTGCCAATAGCCTTTTGGGTGCCGACGAACGAAATATCTTTTCGACAGGACTTTCTGAATGCTTCTCCGATGTTCAGTGACTTTCACCAATAGATCAATATGCTTAGCAGGTGAGTTTTATCATCAGGGAAGTCTTCTCCAATGGTTTGAGAATTCAATTTGGTCACCAAGGAGCATGAGAGGCTTGTCGACAAAGCTTTTTCCGATGAGGAGCAACAAAGGCCCAATTTGTTCAAAAGGGTGGATTCCGATGAGACTGGTCCTTGGTTTCATTGATATGGATTTTGATGGGTTTTCAAGTTCTACCAAGTGGTTGAGGTTCTCATTGACATGATTGTTTCATCGATATAGTTTTGATAGAGTCTCTACCAGTTTTATCAAAGGGAGATTTAAGTATTCGAATTATAATGATAAAAAAGTGGTCAAAATGCAGAAATTTTGACAGTGGTTCTCTGCTTTTGATTGAAGGAGAAATTTTTTGTTCATCTACTTTAATTAATAGGTCTTCACATCATCATTTCCTTCAAACGATGGAGCCTTAATGCAGAAGCCTTGATCTAATTTTGTTCATTCGGCCATAAATATTTATAGTTGCAGATGGACTCTTAAAATCATTCTTCTCACTAATAGAGGCAGGGTCACTTCGTAACAACATGAGCATTCATTCAAAGGAGATGCAATTAGGATTTTATGAAGATCTACAATTAAGATTGACAGTTGCAAGGGACATTCTTTTATGTAGAGGCATTATCTTTATGATTTCTTTCCACTTCTGTGACATTAATTTCTTTTGTATAGATCAGATTTCTTTCGAGTTGATATGTTCTTCTCTGTAACTTAACCCTAGTTAGGGTTTTGAACTTCAATTTAAACCTGAGTTATGCCTGAACTCATAAAAAGGCAAATATGTAATATTTTTGGGATCTTCTTTGTTTTATTAACATATACAACTTTTCTCTATGAATGTAAACAACCTTGCCCAATTTTAATGAAATTGTCGGCCATACCCATTTCAAATACATATATTATGTAAATCTTATCTCTTACCTACATATTTACATATATTTTATCATCTTAGGCTCTTTATGTTGTGCAATCTACGATTGATCAGACCTAGTTAGTGAATGCTTGTATTCCTTGTAGGTTTGAATTCAATTTTCTACTATCATATTAGTTTTAGGTTGATAAAGTACTTTGGGATAGTGTAATTGTATGATCTTATTGAATCCTAGTGCAATTCAGGAGTGAGGTAATAAAAACATTCAACTTGGTGCGTCACCTCTTTTCATTTTATATAATCCTTCTTCTCTTTTCCCTTCAAGTTATTAGGTTCTAGGTGAACCCTGATTGTAAAGGAAGTTGGCCCTCTCTAGAGATTCAATCTCATTGATCAATTCCCACATTGAGAGATTGATTCCATGTTTCATAAGGCCACTTAGGTCTCTAACCACCACCTAAGCCCAAGTGCAGACTATTGTGATAACAATTTTGTGCACGTCCGATGAGACTAGATTTCAAGTTTGTTCAAAGAACCACTGGTTGGATGGTGTCAAACAAAGGATTTCAACATTCATGCTAAGAAATCAGTGTTTCTCTTAGCATCTGAGCCTTCAATAGGATCACCTTCAATCACTTGGTGACTCTAAGCTCTACATTCGCTCCTCAGACCAAATTTTTTATAATTTATGCCCAGAAATTTTTTAATATGTTCAGCTCTCATTTTCAAGTTCTAGAAGAAAAAGATGTAGACTTTCTCTATCACCAGTTAGGATTTCAGAAGCTACATCAACACCATATATATCTCTCTCGGCTCCTTCTGTTGATAGGTATCAACCATGGATATCATCTCCTCATTTGAATAGACCTTTGTTCCGTATGGCCATTCCTAGGAATCAAGTTTGTTGACACCTAGTTGTGCAAGCATTACATTGATAGGGAAGTATACTTCACTGATATATCCTTCTTCCTTATTTTTCATTTGATAATTTATATTATTTGAAATTCTAATGATTGTTCTATGTATATGATTTTCAAGTGTAAACACCTATTATGTTACATGGAAAAATCAAATGTTTTATTATCATAAATTGCTTCTATATTTCCAAAAGTGAGAAATGATTTGAAATAAGATATTTTAAAAAATAAAATAAAATGTAGTTAGACAAAAGGGTGGCAATCGAGAGTTGAACACTTGACCTCTCAAGCCAACCCTTTTTCATACCTACCTACCCCTCCCCCCTCTAACCAATTAGTCTAAATGTTTTCTTCGAGCTACATTTTAGAGGGAATCATATTATCTCATTTCTATTTTATATTTGTTACTAAAAGTTTTTCACACGACTATGTTTTCTATATTTTAGCTTTATCCTAACTTGCCCTAAATTACTAATGTGAAATATCTTATTAGGGTAAGTAAATATAGTTGAGCATCTTTTGGAAATATATGTTTCACCTTATATACTTATTGAAAATATTTACTAGGTGATTTAAATACATATGCTCCTCTTATTATGTTTTAAATTTATTTTATAGAGATGCATAATTGGGGTTTTATTTTAAAAAGAATGTAAAAATTATTGGGTTGCCCTAATTTCATAATGCATTTTTATAGAATGAGTTGTGAAAGTATATTTTTATTTTTACATTCGAATGAATTACATGATATTAGGGTTGTTGGGTTTTTATCCTCTTTCTATAATATTAATAACCTTACCCTATGTAAATAATTTTAAATATCATTTTAGGGTAAGTATTCCCCTTTTATTTTCTAGGGTGATTTATAATATTTATAATTATTGCACCCTAGATTATAGGAATTATATATATTTTGATAATTAAAAGTGAATATCTATGATTAAATATTTAACTTTATTGCTATTATTTTTATTTATCAAAAAATTTGTACGAATTATATTATGACCTTATTAATGTTTATTTGTTATATCATAAATTAATAATTGAATATTTTTAAAGATCATATTAAAAAAAAAAAACCTAATACATTATGAATATGATGATTTTTGATTTTAGGTTTTATTAAATGACTATCTAATGATAGGTGTTTTTGTGCAGGAAATTAAATATAAGATTATTATGCATGGAACACCAAAGAACAATAAATCAATGTATTTGTACGGGAAATATTCCTAAGAACTATTATTTTGGTTTATTATGTATTTTAGGGTTAGTTGCTAGGATTAAGTCCTATGAAAGGGCATGTCCTTTCACAGGGAACCGTTGGGAAATATATTTATATTGATTCATTTTGTAATCTAAAGAGATTAGACGGGATCACGAAAAAAAAAACTTGAAAATTCTCCCAACTTACAGATTTGAACATAATGTCCAAATTCTCGAATGCGAATGACAGATAAGTCCTTATGCTTTAATGTTAATATAGTTTCTTATTTTCAATTAGTTTCTCGGATTACTCTGTGAACCAGGGTATCCTACTGTATCCTTTATTTGATTCATCCATTTATGGTTAATTTATACAATTTGAATAACAATTGCATGGTCTGAGAACCTGTTATTGTTCCTATTGGGCTCTTAAGTTGGGTTAAAATCCATAGGACTAATTGTATAAGTTATTTAAATCTTTGTTTCAATTGGATTTAGTAGGATGATGGTCTCGCTTTACAGGAGTGAGTTACCTTAAAACTGTCTATGTTTATATGTATGATTGAATGTAATTGACTCTATTCCGAATTTGGCATCAGACACTGATCTCATTTCATTTGTAATTGTCATTTTTTTCGTTCTGTAATTTGCATATATATATCTGTTATCATCTTCATAAAGCTTTCATTTAGGTTCTAGTTATACTTTTAATCTTTAGTTTAGATATCACACTATTTAACAATTAGGAAATTAAGTTATTTTCCTCCAAGGATTATTAACCCCTTTGGAAGGATTTTCTTTTGTTTATGCACGCGTTTGTACAGTTTGAAAGCACTTTAGATTCAGGCCTACCAGCCTTGACTCAATTGAGTCAGAATTGCAGAGGCACTTGTTTGTGCCTGTCAGTTGGCCTCAAAATGGTCTAGCATTTTTGAACACCAACAAAGGTTTTTCTACTTTTAATGGTGGTAGCCCTCTTGTTTTGGCTCAAATAAATGACATACTAGTATCTGCACTTAAAATTTTACCATAATTCACTGGTGAAAAGACTTGCAATGTTATGGGGTTTGCCCCATAATTCTATTCACAATTGGGATGAATTGGGTGAAAAATTTGCAAACATTTTGAAGACAAAATTGACCACCTAACACTTTTAGAGCAGTTAACTACAATCAAAAGAGCACCCCATGAGTGCATGATCGATTTCAACTATAGAGTTTAAAAACTTGGGATAGAATACCTGCTTCAGTAAAGTCCACTCCTGGTAACCTTCTTGCATTATCTCAGAGATTTGATAGTAATATTTCTTATACCTAGCAAACAATGGGTGAAGATACCTTGCCTGCTACATATGATACAACTATAAGGGCATAAAATTGCCTACTTCAAGTAGGGAAGCTAGCTCCAAGGCCTCCAATGCCTTTATTTCCAGATATACATACACATCAACCTATTTTGGCCCCTATCCCTACTACAACTACAAGTCACCCTCTTATTGTTGCTCCACCAACTTCTACATATCCTAAAGATTTAGAGGAGATGAAAACCATGATGCACGAGAAACAAACTCTGGTACAAGCCATGCTACAATAGATGTAAGGTTTCAATATTGGGCTGAAAAATATGGGGAACTGGGTGGTGACCCTAGAAAGGCAACAAGCTCAGGGTAACAGGCCTTATTAGCCTCATACTCAAAATTCTTCGTTCAATAGGTCACAAAATTAGGGCAAGGTCCATGGAACCAAAATAGTCTCATGGCTAATACCCCACCTGCAAGTACAAAGGCACATACAGTTAAGACCATTGTTCTTGTCCTAAATAATTTTCTCAAGAGAGAGGATGGTACCAACTTGATAATCAATATCATGATCAAGGTGCAATTTCTCGAGCTTTGACTATGCAAGAGGAATTAACAGCTTCAAGACAACAATATGATACAAATCAGTTCTAAGTTGGTTTGAAAAATCAACCTTAGGGGGACACTTCTCTGGTGAACTTTTAACATCAATATTTTTGTGGTGCTAATCATGGTATCAATGATGCCATAGCTCACAATACTAGGAGAAAAAGAAGAGTAGTTGAAAGTACTTCACCCCTACAGCAAATCAAGCTTCAATCTTAGAAGAAGTTGCATCTACTTCATCAACAAGAGATCAACATAATGTTGTTGCTCCATTTCTAAATCAGAATATACATCAAAGCAGTAAGAAGCCTGAGGAACCTCAAGCTGTCCCAATTCAAAAATAAGATACCATGGTTTCTATTCAAAGCCCTATCAAGTCAACATGTAGTCCTCTCAACATTGTGGAGAAGATGATGAGGACCAATGTCAATGTACCTATGTGGGATTTCCTTTCAATTCCATCTCAACTAGAATGTTACAAGAGGAGTTGCAGGCTATACATGTTCAAGAAGGACCAAAAACAACAAGTAAACCATCACATCAAGAAACAAGTCTCATGCAGCCTACCAAAGAGGAGAGCACAAGTAAGAAAGACAAGCCTCCTCATTTTTATCTCTCTTTGGTTATAGGAGATAAGATAGCTCACAATTGTATGATAGATTCAAGGGCTGCTAGTTAAGTCATTCCAAAGAAGATAGTTGATCTCCTTAGCCTCAAATATGAAACTGTGACTAGGGGAGTTGTCCAATTATATGGTACTTCTATCCCAATAGTTGGGGTACCAAAATGTATTTAATTAGCCTTGCATGCATGTCTTGGTTGCACTATTATTCAAGACATATCAGTCATTGATCTACCACCATATTTTTCTATTTGCCTCTAGGGACTTCGCTGCTAAGATAGGTGGCTATATTACATCAGGCTGATCTTATATGCTCTTTAGGACCAAATATGGAACAAGAGCTTCCATAAAGGAAAAGACATTGGTTATCAACCATATAGAACCCTACACATCTAGTCCTATAAATATGAACTGTACACTTCACGAGAAAGAGGAAGAATGCATAATCCATGAGCTTGATACTTTTTTGGAAGAGGTTCCTAATTATCTCTTGGATGCATGGGCTAATGCTCTTCAATTTGACCCAGTACAAGAATTTGAAGAAACAAACCTTGGAACTTATTCCATATATGAAGAGGATGCTCCTATTCCTAACCTTATAAAGAAGAATGAAGACATTGATGGGCTATTGATTATGTTCTTTGATGGTTCAAGAAATAAAAATGGATCAGGTGCTGGTGTAATGTTTATTTCTCCAAATTTGGAGAAATACAACTATTCATTTAGACTTCACTTTAGTTGCACTAACAATGTAGCTGGATATGAAGCCTTGATTAAAGGTCTTCAACTTGCATAAATAAAATGTATAAAATCCATACAATTATTTGGAGACAGTGAGTTGGTTGTTAATCATATTAGAGATCAGAATGTCACAAAGAAAAACCTTCTCAAATTATACAAACACAGAGTTTGGGATCTCATTGAGGCTTTCCAAGCCTTCAACATTCAAAGTGTTCCAAGAAATCAGAATAAGCATGTTGATAGACTTGCAGTAGTTGGTGCTCACTATAAAATACCAGATCATGTTTATGATTTAAAGGAACAACAAGTTAGATTGGTTGTGAGACATGTTGTCCTAGATAATTGCACTAATTGGCAAGTCTTTGATTCTAACTTGCAGATTGTTAACTTCTTTCAAAATGAAGCAGAGTTCTCTACAAAAAATAAGACTATGATGCAAAACCAAGATGGAGATTAGATCATGCAGCTAAGTTCAAAAAAATTGCCCAAAGGATTGGTCACTGTGGAAGGCATCTTTAACTCTTACTATCAAGCAAGAAGTAAAATCAAAACTTAGCAACAAAAAAGTATTGCTATAGACCTGTCACTATTGTTGAATGGAAAACCCTCGACTTGGGAAAGCTATGCTCTGAGACTGAAAATGAAACTTCTATTAAGGTTATGTCAAGAATTTGGTGATGTCTTTGCATGGACATATAGATATTTAAAGGGTTCTAACCCAAGCTTGTCTCATCGTACTGTAGAATTGAATCTTGATGGAAAGATTGTTAAACAAAAATAGAGACCAATCAATCTTAAGATAGAACCCTTAATGAGAAAGGAGTTGTCAAATCTCATAGAGGCTAATATAATATTTCCTATTAATCATTCTTCTTGGGTAGCTAACCTTGTCCCTATAAGAAAAAAAGTGGTGCAATCAGATTATGTGTAGAATTTAGAGACCTTAATATGGATTCTCTTAAAGACCACCACCCTCTTCCTTCCATGGAACAAATTGTGTCCAAGGTTAGTGGTTTTGAATGGTTTTATTTCCTAGATGGTTTCTCTGGTTATAATCGGGTTTTATTCCAAGAATCATATCGATATAAGATGACATTCACAACTAAGTGGGGTACTTATGCTTATTGTAAAATTCCATTTGGACTAACTAATTCGGGTGCTACATTTCAAAAGGCAATGGAGATGGCCTTTAAAGGTGTATTAACAAGTTTTGTGCTAATATATCTTGATGATATGACTATATTTTTTATAGAAGAGAGATATCCACAAGGCTTGAGCAAATCTAAAATGAGACAATTCAGATTACAGTCCATTCCTTATGCATTAGTAGATGGTATATTGTTTAGAAAATTTTCTAATGGTGTCCTACTAAGATGCATAAATTTAGATCAAATTAACAGGTTGCTTGAAGAATTTCTTGATGGCTCTTCAGGTGGTTAGTTTTTAGCAAGGATTACAACCACGAAGATAATGAGGATTGGATACTATTGTCCAACCTTATTCAAGGATTCCGATCTATGGGTGAGAAAGTGTAGAAAATGTGCAGTCTTTTCATGAAAACAAAGATTGGTTTCCCTTCCCTTCATCCTATACAATTTGATTAGCTTGTTACTCGACGGGGTTTGGACTTTATTAGTCCAATAAACCCACCATCTAGTTCTAGTCACAAATGGATCTTGACAGACAAAAAATACTTCATAAGGTGGATAGAGGCCATAGCTTTGAAGGATGTCATAGAGACTTCATTCATGGAATTCCTTGATGGGATTGCAATCAGATCTGGTGCCCCTTCAACTATTATTTCAGATAATGATAAATCCTTTTTTGGGGCTCACACCAACTCATGGGAAGTAGAACATGGCATATATTTGAAAACCTCTTCAAATTATTACCCTCAAGGTAATGGTCTGACTGAGTCCTCCAATAAGAATCTCATCGGGATCATCAAGAGAACAATTGAAGACAATGAAAAGGATTAGCACACCAAATTGAGAACAACCTTATGGGCTGACAAAATTATGCCTAAGAGGGCCATTGGAAACTCACCCTTCATGTTAGTTTTTCACTTGAATTGCATCCTCTTGAATTATCTCACCAGTTGGAGCTAGCTGAAGATGACGCCATGATAGTCAAATTAGCAGAGCTAATGGAGCTTGAAGAAATCATAAATCAGTCCATGGGGACACTCGAAGCACATCGACAATAGGTCTAGAAGAGATTTGACAAGAAGGATACAATTAGAACCTTTAGGGAGGGCGACCTTGTCCTTAAATGGGATGCAGACATAGACAAACTAGGGAGGAATTCCATGTTTGATTGCACATGTGGAGTGGCCCTTATATCATTACCAGTTGCAAAATGGCCAACACTTTTCAATTATCCAGGCATGACGGTGAAATTCTTCCCATTCCAGTTAATGTGATTCACCTTAAAATTTGTTTTTAATGAAGTTTAAGGTCATGTACATAGTATGTTAGATTCTCAGTTTTCCAAGAAGTGCATGAGCACAGTTGTTCTCCCAGAATGACTGAAGTTTTGAGTTGTTTGATTACTAAGAGGAGATTGCATGTTTTATCAAGTTTGACTCTATGCCCAATGGTTGTAAAGGCTACTGATCTTTTGAATTTAGTAGGCAAATGCCACCTAAAGTTGTGATAAATCTTGACCCTTTCTTGTTACCATTGATCTTCAAATCATATTTTGTTACACAGTTCCAAGTGAGGAAGTTGGAGAAGTTGAATTAGTCAAATACTTCAAGACTATAATTTCAGTGAGACATTTGACACGTTCCCTCGAAATTGGCATGTAGGTGTTCTGTGGGATGAAATAATCAATTTCGGGGAAAGAGGTCCAGAGTATCACCGAAACCCTACATAATTTGTTCATCGAGCTGAGTATACCATTTTTGGAGTAGAGGGTCTCTGGTTGTGCCGATAGGGTTTTCAGTGCAAGGGGTAATGCTATCATCGGGAGTCTTTTCGACGAGAGCTTCATCAGGCATCGGGGGTGATGATTTCGTGACTTTTGATGGGGTATGTTTCCCCGATGAGGTTTAATTAGGGTAACTCTTACCAAGAAGAACAAAGATATTATCGGCAGGTGTCTTGTTGATCTTAGGTTCATCGACAATCAGAATGGAGAAAATCTTGCGGTCTGATTCCCCAATGGATGACATCAGGGTACGTTACCCTAATGAGTCTCTTATCGACGTATCAGAGCTGAAGGATCTGGGTGGCCTGATAACGTATGTGACCTTGATGGTTTTCATCAGGGTAATTATTTTTGATGAGGTCTCTTGGCGGTTCAACAATGAGAATATTGACGGAAGTCTTGCCGACAACAGAGGGTCATTGATGAGGAAAATGGGCATTTCGATGATCCATGTTACTCCGATGAATGTTATTGGGGTAAATACTTTTGATGAGAAGTTAACAGTGGTCAGCAAGATTTTATATCAGCAAAGTGGGAGGTTGGTCTTGTTGGTGGCCTTTTGGGTGCCGAGGAATAAAATATCTTTTTGACAGGACTTTTCGAATGCTTCTCCGATGTTCAATAACTTTCACCAATAGATCAATATGATCAACAACAGAGTTTGATCATTGGGGAATCCTTCTCTGATGGTCGAAAAAATCACTTTGGTCACCAAGGAGCATGTGAGGCTCATCGGTAGAGCTCTTTCTTATGAGGAGCAACAAAGGCCCAATTTGTTCAATAGGGTGGATTTCAATGAGACTGCTCCTCAGTTTCATCGATATGAATTTGATGGATTTTCAAGTTCTATCAACCAGCTGAGGTTCTCATCGATATAATTTTTTCATAGATATGGTTTTGATGGAGTCTCTGCCGGTATTATCGAAGGGAGATTTAAATATTCGAATCATAATGATCAGGCTGTGGTCAAAATGCAAATTTTTTGACAGTGGTGCCTTGTTGTTGATCGAAGCAGGAGAACATTTATGTTCATCTACTTTCATTGGTCTATCTTCATGTCGTTGTTTCCTTCAAATGTAGGAGCCTTATTGTAGAAGCCTTGATCTTATTTTGTTCATTCGGCCATGACTATTTATAGTTACAGATGGATTTTTAAAATAATTTGTTTCACCAATAGAGGGAGGGTCACTTTGCAACTGTAGGAGAATTCATTCAAAGGGGATGAAATTAGGATTTTATGAAGATCTATAGTTAAGATTGAGCTGCTTGCAATTGCAGGGGACATTCTTTTATGCAGAGGCATTATCTTTATGATTTCCTGTCGCTTTTGTGACATTAATTTATTTTGCAAAGATCAAATTTCTTCTGAGTTAATATGTTCTTCTCTGTAACTTAACCCTAGTTAGGGTTTTGAACTTCATTGTAAATTCAAGTTATGCCTGAACTCATAAAAAGGCAAATATGTACATATTTTTTTGGATCTTCTCTATTTCATTAACATATACAACTTTTCTCTGTGAACGTAAACAACATTGCCCAATTTTAATGAAATCACTGGTCATACCTATTTCATGTGTAAATATTGTGTAAATCTTATCTCTTACTTGTATATTTGTATGTATTTTATCATCTTAAGTTCTTTATGTTGTGCAATCTGTGGTTGATCAAACCTACTTAGTGAATGCTTGTATTCCCTGTAGGTTTGAACTCAATTTTATTCCATCATATTAGTTTTAGGTTGATAAAATGCTTTGGGATAGTGTAATTATATGATCTCATTGAATTCTAGTATAGTTCAGGCGGGAGGAAATACAAATATTCAACTTGGTGCATCACCTCTTTTCATTTTATGTAATCCTTCTTCCCTTTTCCCTTCAAGTCATTAGGTTCTAGGTGCACCCTGATTGTAAAGGAAGTTGGCCCTCTTCGAAGATTCAATCTCATTGATCAATTCCCACAGTGAGAGATTGATTCCATGTTTTACAAGGTCACTTAGGTCGCTAACCACCACCTAAGCCTAGGTGCAATCTGTTTTGATAACAGTGAGTAATTCCAAATTAGAAAAGTCAAAGATTACAACACAAATTCAAATTATAAAATGTTTAAGAACAACAATCAACAATGGAAAGAACAACAAAATAAATTGTATTATGAAAATTTTACAAAGAGATCAAAGTATGATAGTGATTGAAGGAGACTAGTACGAAGAAAATGACAAGAATGAAGCATAGTAATGGCAATGATGAAATTTTATATAAAAATGATTATACATAGCAACAAAGATGATGCACCAAGCTCATGGAATGATGATAACTTGAAAAAATTTGAAATAAGATTTTTAGATCATTTGTAGTAGAAAATAAAATGTGAAGAATAGGAAATAAAAATCCTAAAACAACAAATAATATGACAATAATGGGATTTTAGTTTGGTAGCCTTCATGATTAACTAATGTTTATCGCTTGCTTGAGGACAAGCAATATTTCAGCTGGGGGAGTGAGGAGCCAATAATTTTTCATGTTTATGTAATTTATTATAACACTTTACCCCATATTTATAATATCTTTCCAAGTCATTTCTATACATTGCCTTGATTTCATGAAGCATTAACTACGATTAATGGTTATTGATTAGCATTTGTATACCTAGCTAGTTAATGCTAAATTGTGATAATTTACTATGATAAATGGTTATTATTAGTGGTTGAGTATTTTAGGACGATTAAAATATTTTTTGTGAGATATTTGAACCATTCATGCATTTGGAAAGAAGAGACAAGTTGTCACTTGTCAGTATTAAGATGTTGTTGGAAGCGTAGAAAAAGTAAAACAACAAGTTTCAGTAAAACAAACATATCTCACTCATTTCGAAATGAAATTAAGATTTTGAAAATAATTTGGGAAGATGAAAAGGAGAATCAAAACCCCTTTTGACCATTTGAGTTAATTTGCAATAGTGAAGGAGAAACACTCCTTTGAAGCCGACTAAGTCAACAGTGGCGAGTTTAGAGACAACATTTAAATAATGGGTTCTAGTTTGTTTTGGACTCTTCCACCTCTTGATGATCTCATGGATTTGAATTTATTGAAGTTAGATAATAATGGAGTAACTTTTTAAAACACTAAATCATGATTCCTAAATGATTATGACATCTTTTTATACACATTTTCAGCTATATGTGTATTTTGATGTTGTAAGAGTTTGAAGTGGATTAGAACACTCTCTTGAGTCATTTTAATTTGGCCTTTATTATTAGTTTATCAAGGAATAAATCATTTCCTTGATTTTGTGGGAGAAATGACATTTGTTACAAGTTGTTGTGTTTATAATTAATCTAACTTTCAAGCCTCATGTATATGTATGAGATCTTGTTTGTGCTGAAAAGAAGAAAGCATCTAGTTTGCGCTAAGTCTTGATAGTAGTACTTTGTTCAACCAACAAGTTTGATATAT
The DNA here is from genome assembly GCA_018584345.1 of Thuja plicata. Lineage (NCBI taxonomy): Eukaryota > Viridiplantae > Streptophyta > Pinopsida > Cupressales > Cupressaceae > Thuja > Thuja plicata. The sequence continues at coordinate 277,933 of MU227122.1, read as the reverse complement.
GTTTAATTAATCCCCTCAACTTGTAATAAGAATATGGTTTCATCAATTAATCTTTTATATTGAAGATTGAAGGCTAGTAGCTAAGATTGTAGCAACTCAAGCAAGAGCCATTTGAGGTACTATGACTCTATAGTTCTTTAGAGTATTTTAGATGTTTAGTCATGAGTAATGTTTTGTTTGGGATCAATTGTTTGCAAAAAATTTAATTTCAGTAGTTATGCACCATTTGTAGCCACTGTTGTAGCAATCAACTATTCATCTCACAATCACTGTTGTGTCAATTTTACAGTTTACTTGCAACCACTATTGTGCAACTAGTTTCATTTCAAGCATTGTTATCTTTTAATTAAGTTATTGCTTTCAGTTTTATTTCCTTTATGTAATTGATAGGATAGCTTGGAGTCTCCCATAGTGCACATACAATGCAAACCCATCACAAGTTTACGCTTCCTTGGTTGATAATTTAATGATCCTCTTTAAGACAATAGATTACTTAATGAAGGATTAGTTGTCTTATTATGTGCGTGCACTGAGTTGTCTGCACCAATATAATGAACATAGAGATGCTAGTCACCTATCTAAAAACTCCTCAAATGTTTCTTATTGTTATAGAGATCCCATCTAAGAAGTTTAGATTTGCAACTCTAGATTGAGTTACTTGCACAAGTTTATAGACTTTGTTTTTTGATATAATTTTCTTATCATTTTTTTTTCAATTCTAAAAGATTGTCCATTAAATATTTATTTTTGATACATTAAAAATTCAATTTATAACACTTAATACAATAAAAAAGTGTAACTAAATATATTTATTTTATTAATTTATTATCACATCAATTTTGAAATTTATTATAATAAAAATTTTAGTCCCAAGTGATAGTTTGTCTTTGTTTTGGCAAAAAAGACAAAAATCCTATGTATTTATATTAAATTAGAATAGTTGTACATAATTGCACCAAAATAATGGCTCAAATTCAGCCAGATATGATCTAATCCCCAACCCTATATTTGACAAACTTCAAGCCCATTACAAACATGCATTTGAAATATAAAAAACCCTATTATCCCAGTAGAGCCTAACTAAACTCTTTTATCTGTATGTATTATCCTAGCAGTTCCTAGCTAAGGCACATAACAATTTGTCAAACTTCAAATTTATGAGCATAAAAAAAATCAATAATGTAAAATGAAAGAAATATTTTTTTTTTCAAAAATTTAAACAAAATATTCAAATTATTACGTTTATACTATTTAGCTTTCTTGTATTAAAATTGTTATGCAATTATTGGGTGCTTACATCTTAGAATGTTTGTGATTCATCATTTAGATAAAAAAAATTATCAGTATTTTTATTTTAAAAAACATATCGAGATGTTAATTTTAATTTCAATTTTGACTTTTTTTGTCTTTAAAATAATACAATCCAACCTAAGTGATATCATAACAAAAGTAGCTCTCCTACCAATATTAAAAATCCAAAAATATATTCTCTCTATACTTTTAGAGATACTTTTCTCCTTAATTTGTTACACCTATAAAATATTATTTTTAAAATTTAATTTTGACTAATATTTTTTATGTGATCAAAATAATTATTCTAACCTTATTTTCATCTCTATCGAGGTATGATAATAATATTTCTAAGAACTTATTTATTTTCATCTTTGTCAATGTAGACATGCCATTATAGAGAGTGCTCTCCATCAATGTTTTCTTAGTTTACATTTCCACGACTTTTAGTTCAAAAATAAAAAAATATTTTATTTCTTAAAAATGTCTAAAAAATAAGCTTTCCCATCCAATTAAATGTATTTGAAAATATAAATGATCATTATAACTTTGTCCATATACTTAATTCTACATTATTTTGATTACTTAATTCTTTTAAATAATTAAATTTCACATCAATTAAAACTTTTATTTAAAAAAATACTCTTAATATAGAATAATTAATCGACCTTCATTTTCATCTACATCAAGAGGAATAGAAGTGACTTTACAGTCAATGTTGAAAATTCCAAAACAATCTTTAGACAAACTCATTTATTTTCATCAATTTTGACAAAAATATTCTTATGTGCATTGAAAAATAATAAAATCCAAAAGGATCTTTCTAAGAATTCATTTATTTTCATCAATTTTGACTAAAATACTTTGATATGATAGACTAATTAATCAACAATTATTTTAGTCTATTTCTTCCATCAATATTCAAACCTCCAAAAAAATCTTTCTAAAAATTTATTTATTTTCATCAATTTTGACTATAATACTCTCATGTGATCAAAATAATCAATCAACCTTTATTTTTATCTATGTCAAGGGGAATAAAGATGACTCTATCGTCAATATTAATAAAAACAAATTGATCTTTCTGGAAACTTATTTTTTAATCAATTTTGACTAAAGTACTTTCATTTGAACGAAATAATTGATCAACCAATTTTGACTAAATACTCTAGTATGATCAAAATGAATGATTTGCTTTTTATTTTTATCCATGTCAAGAGGAATAAAAGTGGCTCTCCCATCAATATTAGAAAAAACAAATGGATCTTTCTAGGAACTCATTTATTTTCATCAATCTTGACTAAAATACTTTCATTTGGTCAAAATAATTAATCAATTTTTGCCTATGTCATGGAGAATAGAAATGACTCTAGAAATTTATTTATTTTCATCAATTTGATTATAATACTCTCATTTGATCAAAATAATTAATCAACACTTATTTTCATCTTTGTCAAGGGGAAAAATATAATAGAAGTGGTTCTCCCATCAATGTTAAAAAAATCTAAATCTAGACCTTTCTAGGAACTCATTTATTTTCATCAATTTTGACTAAAATACTTTTATTTAATCAAAATAATTAATCAACCTTTATTTTTATCCATTCCAAAGATAATAGAAATAGCTCTCTCACCAAGTAAAATATCCATAACAATCTTTTTACGAACTCATTTATTTTCAACAAAATTTGATTCTAATACTATCATTTGATCAAACTTAATTAATCAACTTTTTTTTTTGTCAATGTCAAAGAAATTAATAATAGCTTTACCATCAATATAAAAAATATTAAAAAATCTTTCTAAAACCTCATTTATAATCATTTAACCTTTCTTTATTTACTTGTAAACAAAGAAGATGATTAATTGTAAATTCTATGAATTAAAATAATTTTAGAAAGATCTTTCTAAAAATTCATTTATTTTCATCTATTTAAGGAGATCTCCTTATATGAGACAAATTTTAGTCCATGGACATTTCTATGGTGAGAGTCCCCTTAATTTTTTTGTGAAAATTTGAAAAAATCTCATACCTACAAAATCTAAAAATCTCATACCTTAAGCTCGGTCTGTGCTCTGCTAGGGTTTTTTCACCTTGCGTCCATCTCTGCATTTTCATCCTTCGCACATACCGAAGTTATTGCGGTAAATAGCTTATTGATGAAGGAGCATCCCAGGGTAGTTGGCTATCCTGCATGTTTGGGAGATTTGATGGACTTGTGTGGACTTATTTTCATGTGTGAGGGGTTTGGTAGAGTTGGATAAACCTACTTGGGTCTTGGGTAATTGGTTTTGATGTATTTAATGGAACTTGGCATGGTCTTGGTTGCTTGGCATGGACTGGGAGGAGCTCGGCCTTGCTTAGGAATTTGGTGCCTATTACAGGTCATATAAATAATTTTCCACAAAGAGTTAGAGGATAAAAATTTCAGGGATTGAAGAGGGCCTAGATTTCTACCTACGGTTCGAAGCACAAGTCCTAATTCATCCGGAGCTAGGAGATATTGCGATTTTACTAAGACATCAATTTTGGGCATTTAATCATTGTTGTTGGCCGACTTGTGGCATTTAATTTATGTGTTTGTATTTAATTTATGTTCTGGGCCGACTTGTGGCTTAGATTGGTATAAGTAGGGGTTGTGGGGGAAGTCTTTAGTCATTATTCATCCA
>MU227122.1:252923-266221 GCA_018584345.1 Thuja plicata | reverse complement strand
TGCTTTTTTCTCACAGTTCTCGGGATATTCATGTTTCTCTTTTTGATAAAGCTTGTATTTGTAATAATGTAATGATGCAGATCCAGGTGCAAGCTGACAAAGTGGCCTTAGAGGTTGCCCACTTACAGGAGTTGCTCCAGCACTGGGGCAATGCCCCTTGCAATGTTGCCCGAGTGCCTCCAGATTCCCTCGCAGCTGACCGTACGCCGCCTAGGGGGCGACGTCGTAGCTGGAGCTCCTCTGCCAGACACTCCAGGACCCCACAGTAATGGCGTCGCCGCTCCCCCTCTCCACCTCCTCAGAGGGATGTGGGTTCTGGGTGGCCTCTTGTGCTTGCTTCTACTGTTGTTTCTCAGCCTTCGGCCTCTGCTCCTAATAATCAGGGAAAATTCCCTCACCTGGCGCTGGCTATCTCGCCTAGGCGGGAGGAAGGAGAAGTTGAAAAAGAAGATCTTGAAGATGGCTTGGCCATTCCTGATCAAACTCCTATGCCCACTGTCTGGGGCAAACCGGATGACAAAGATCCTCCTCCCTCTTCTGCTACTGCTCTCGCAGCCTGAGGGGTTCTGGTTTTATATGTTTTTTGATGAATAGCTATTTTTTTCTGGCCTAGGTGCCGTGTGAACTTGCAAGGTGAATTTCTTCCCCCGGCCCTTTTTTGTGAATTTTGTACTTTAATATTTTTATTAATAGTGAAGCCCTCTATTCATCAAAAAAATATTTAAAAAAATATAATAAAAATTATCACATCTTCAATGGGGGTGGGGAGTTTTTTCTTATTCTTTTACTATTTATTAAAAAATATTTTGAATATTTTATGAAGTTATAGATAGGACCTAAGCCAAGAGGGGCCCTTCAAAATAGCTTCATTTGAAGGAGAATTATAAATACACATAAAAGGATTCAAGAGGGAGGAATCTTGGGAAATGACGAGAGAAAATAAATACAAATGAAGGAGCTCAATGTAAGATCTTTAAAGTCGCTTCCTTCTCTCGAGAAGGGGAAGAATTTTCTTTTAATTACTCATACAATTTGTAAAATGTAAATTACATGTGAATGATATTGATATAAGTTTAAATAAGGGTTGGTAATGCAAACAAAAAAGAAAAGAAAAAAGGAATGAAAAAAGGAATGAATATCTATTCTATAAAATAGGCATTCACTTTCTATTAAAATAGATATTAATTCTATTAAAATTAGTATAGATATTAAGTATTTTAGATATTTATTTAGGGTAATCTTACATTCTACCTTGTGCTACCAAGTGATAGGCAACTTTTTAGCAAGTTTTCAACAATTCATAAAGTTGATAAATAGGAGATATTTTTCACATCAAGTCAAATTATGACATTGTTATCATGATTTAACTGTGTATTTTTTGAGTCAAACTCATTAGACCATGTTTCATGGATAATGTTTTACAAGAATCCATCTCTCATGAGAATGAATGAAACACTTAGCACTCATTGCATCTACGACTCAAAAGCTACATAGTTGAATCTTGATAACAATATCATAATTTGACTTGTTGTGGAAAATATCTCCTACTTATCAATTGATGAGCTTAAGGGGCTTCATAATCAATGATTCATAAGGAACAAGGTTTTCTGAAGGTTTTACAAATGAGCCTGCAAGAAAAGTGAGATTAACCTTGGAGGAAAATCCATGGTTAAGCGCGCTTGAGATGGAGTAGTACTAGGATCAGTGACCTCTCGGGAAGTTCTGATGCTTTACCTCTGTGAGCATCACCTAGATGCAATGAGTGCTAAGTGTTCTATTCATTCTCATGAGAGATGGATTCTTGTGAAGCACTACTCATGAAATAGGGATCAATGAGTTTGACTAAAAAACTACACAGAAAAATCCTAATAGCACTATCATAATTTGAATTGCTGTGGAAAATATATCCTACTTATTAATTGATGAGCTTAAGGGGATTCATAATGAATGGTTCATAAGTCACAACATTTTCTGAAGGTTTTGTAAATGGGGTTGCAAGCAAAGTGGGCTTAACCTTGGAGGGAACTTCATGGTTAAGCGTTCTTGAGCTGGAACAGTACTATGATGGGTGACCTCCCAAGAAGTCCTGGTGCTTCACCTTTGTGAGCATCACCTAGATGTAATGAGTGCCAATTTTTCCCAACATTCTCATGAGAGATGGATTCTTGTGAAGCACTACTTATGAACACATGGGTTAATGGGTTTGACTCAAAAAATACGCAATTGAATCATGATAGCAATATCATAATTCATAAAGTTGTTTTGCTTGTTTTTTTCTAAATAAAATTGGATTAGAAATCAAATGAAAAATATTTAAATTATTTTAGGGTTTTATTTGATTAAGTAAATTTTATATTTTATTCTAACATTCAAATTACATGTTTTCAATTTGATTGAATGTATGCTATACATATTTTGAATTTTTCATATAGCTTAGGGTTTTTAACTCAATTGAATATAGTTTAGAGTTTTTTGTGTGTTCCATATATTTAATTTAATAAAATATTATTCTAAATCTTAAAATTATATGTTTTAAATTTCAAATAAGTAATAAGGATGAGCGATCTCAAATCCAAACCCCTCCACCAAACCCTCCATAAAAAAATTGAAGAGAAATTTGAAAAAAAATAATGAACTAAATAACATTATAGGAATTCATCATTGCCACCCTAAATTGTCCTTCATTATCTCCATTTTCAAGAAATTCTCAACCACACCCATATCCTCACAAGCCAATATAATTCCTTTCAACAATTGTAAGAAGCAAAGAAAGTTGAATATTCTACTAGCTTATCATATGATCAAGTTAGAAGCAAAGAAAGTTGAATATTCTACTAGCTTATTTAGTCAAATCCTAGATCTAGATTGCATACTAACATAGTTAAACCCATATTTTGAAGTGAGTGGTGCACACATCAGGGTATCATTGATAATTTTTAGGATCCTTGGCAAATGATTTTTTTATAAACCACCCAATAGAAATTTTGATGTATATTTATATCTCCTCCATAAATTATGGACAAAGTTTATATTAGGTCGACACAAACTATTTTGATTTGAGATATTCTTAGAGCGTAGGTAGAGGAGTGTCTAAAGATAGAATTGAGGTAGTATGACATATACATTTGATTATACACATTTCTCAACTATCACAATCACATGAAATAGATTATCATAGTGGATCATTTGATATTAGTAGACCCTCGTCATCAAGAAACATAAATATGGTTCATTTTTTAGTATGTACATGTTGTACTTAGGTTCTATTAGAGTTAAGGTTGAGGTACCTTTAAAAATATCAAAATATGATGTCCCTCTATTTCTTCTACACAATTTAAGACACTAGGTGCTAGAGAACCTAAGGACTAAGATCCAATCTTTATCTGAGGTAAAATTTGTAGGGGCTAGAGCACCCTAGGAGTAATATCCATCTTTATTTGAGGTAAAATTTAAAGATATTTCATGATATTTATTTTTAATATTAGATTTAAAAGGATTAGTACTAATATATCAAAATGAGATATAGGAAGACATGAATATGAAAACACTTCCTAAATAGATATAAGGGAAGAGATAGTGCAAAATTTTAATTCTTTAACAAAAAGTTTCTACCCTCATCTTCATCATTAATCAATTAGTTTTAACTTGACTTGGAGCATAGTCCTTGTTTTATTTTAGTTTGTTGTGCATGCATGCTTGATTCTTGTGTGTATTATAATTGTTTGCATCTATCATGTTCTTTGTATCATATTTCTATAATGACATCATGATCTTCCATATCATGGTGTTATAAGGCATATGTTTGCATTTGACCTTTTAATAATTTAATTGGAACATCTCACCCTAGTTCCTAGCACATAACCCCAAGTACAATATAAATAATAGGTTTCTTATACCATTGCAACATGATGATCATCCATCTTCCCTCTAAATTTATGTCTTCAATTTCCCTTTCGTCCATATTCTTCTATGTCCTTTTATCTTATCATCCTTCCATTTGTTTTGAAAGCACACCCATGTTCTTCAAGCCCACATATTTTCTCAAGGGGGCATACCTAACTTTTATCATTCTAGAGATTAAGGCATCATGCTACTAGTCCTTATCCCCTTTCTAGCCAATATATTTTATTGTTCTTTGAAATGTTTTCACTTATCTTAGTCATAACATCATCTCAAAGAGGGACAACGTGTATACACCCAAAATTGTTCATACCCAATGACACTGTATTTAACCACATCAAAAGTCATTAATGAAATAAACATTTATTATTTATTTGATTAAATCTTCCATTTACCACATCCTCTCCTAGCACTTAATTAAATGAAATGTTATATTTAATTATCTATTTTTACCTTCACTTGATTTCATTAATTAAAAAATATATATTCTTTTTAAAAAAAATTTCCATTTACCTTTATCCTTGACTATTTAATCATAGCCTTAAAATTGTAAATTGTTCACATGGACCAAAATCTAAAATTGTCATCATGTGACAAGTCTCCCCTTCACATGTCTAACTATGCCTTGTCTAGATTCATTGAACCTACGCACTTCCCAAAAGTGAAACTAAAATTTCATCCTATTCATCCATTTCAGACTAAAACTCTTAATTCTAGTCATTCACATAAGTATGTTTCCCTAATACACCTCCTAAATCTATCCCTTATTTCTCATGTGACACTTGTCGCATGACTACAACTTTAAGGCTAACCCTAATCCTCATTGAATCTTAGGCATCCATCATCAATTTATCTCATCCCTTGATTTGTGTCTTGGGAATTTTATAAAATGGATGCCTCGCATCCCATTTTAATATCTTCTTTCATCATAATATTATGTTGTCCAATTTTATGAGCAAGTCTTCTTCCATAAATTTATTCTACAAAAAATTATATCCAAGTTTCTATTATGATATCTGAATCACATCCTTATTCTATCAATCAATCTCTCACCATATCAATCTTATTACCGTGCTATTTATCTCATAAGCACCCACATGTCCACATGAAAGAAGAAAATCAAGTGGAGCTAGGGTGCACTTTACTTTAGCTCAATCTAAGGAGAAAGAAGGGTTTTAGGTGAAGGTATTGTGTGTGTTTGTGTGTTGCATTTATCTTCTATCTCTTTTACCTCCAATCTTTTATTTTCTTCAAGGTGTTTATGGTGTGAGGGGCCATGTCCAATTGGAATGTTCAGAAGGGACATAATTAGATAAATCATTCTCATTATAAATAAATGAAATGAAGTGCATATTGAGGTTAGGTGAAGGTATTGTATGTGTTTGTGTGTTGCATTTTTCTTCTATCTCTTTTACCTCCAATCTTTTATTTTCTTCAAGGTGTTTATGGTGTGAGGGGCCATGTCCAATTGGAATGTTTAGAGGGGACATAATTAGATAAATCATTCTCATTATAAATAAATGAAATGAAGTGCATATTTAAAGTGTGTACATGTTGTCTCTAAAAACAAGTTCCAATTATTAATGTCATTTTATTTAATGTGGAGTTCAACCTCAAAGCTCCAATCTTCTACTCCATATTGGGCTATTATTCTAATAAATACACTATTGTAGAAAATCGATAATGAAGGATTTTAGGATCTTTCAAAGAAAAATATTTAATACTCTACATATTTTGGTAATTGTGAAGATTGCTAGAAAATGTGATTCTTCCTTATGTTTTCAACCCATGATAACTAGGTTCTTTATGCTTCAAATAGTTTGTACATTCCAACATAAATTTTCAATAGAAGTTAAGACATAACCTTATTGTAACCTCATTTCATCTCTATACATTGCAAGAGTCTAAAAAATTGCTAAATCCATCATTTTCCATTTTAGTTCAATCTATAGGTGCAAAATTGATCTAGGTTAGCTTTGTGCATGCAAATTTAAATCTTGAGCTTTTCAATTCAAAGTTTAAAAATTAGCTCCATATTTTCCTCTCTTACTAGTTGTTATGAGTTGACAATATTGAAAATTATTTCAAATTGAATATAAGTGGTGTATACAAGGAACAAACCTAATTCTTCAAACTATCTAGGAATTATTGATGAATTGATAAAGCACATCAAAGAATGAGAAGAATCTAATGCATATCTGACATGGTCTTGCTTCAAAAAATCTTAAGAACATAATACATAATAAGTTCCTACCATGTTCAATATTTGTTCTTTATTGTTGAATTAACCCGCATTAGTCTCTGACCAGGGGAGAATCTACCTACCTATCTAAAAACTCCTAAATTGTTTCTAAACATTATGAATATTACATGTTATAGAGGTCCAATCTAAGAAGTTTAGATTTGCAACTCTAGATTGAGTTTCTTGCACAAGTTTATAGAGTTTGTTTTTTAATCCAATTGTCTAATCATTTTTTTTAATTCTAAAAGATTGTCCATAAAGATTGATTTTAATGCTTTAACAATTTAATTTGGGATATAACAATTAAAATATGCATAAAGTGTAACTAAATATCTTTGTTTTATTAAATAGCACATCAATTTGAAAATTTATTATAATGAAAAGATTAGTCCCAATTGATAATTATTTAATTAATCTACTATAGAATAAATTGATAATTATTTAATTAATCTACTATAGAATAACAAGTTATCAAACTTCAAATTTTTGAACATAAACAAAATCAATAATGTGATACACAAGAGATAAGAAAACAAAACTTTAAAAAAATCAAATGATTATATTTCATAATATCTAACTCTTTTTTTAAAAAATTAAAATCATTATGTAATTCTTTTATGACGAGTAAGTGTTTATATTTTAAACTATTTGTGATCCATCATTTAGATTAAAAATACTCAATAGAAAAATATATTGCTTGTAAATATCAATAATTTTTTTTATTATGTTAACAATTAATGTAAAATATAAGTGACCCTTTACTAGCATTTAATAATTTAAAAAAAAAATTTATTATAATTTTTTTTTCTTAAAGTTAGATATATGAAAGATGATAATTTCAAATCTAATTTTTATTTTTTTGTCATTACAATAATATAATTCAAATTAGGTGTTGTCATAATAGAAGTAGCTCTCTCACCAATATTCAAAATCCAAAGATATATTCTTTCTCTATTCTTCTAGAGATATGTTTCCCCTTAAATTGATGCACCAATAAAATATTCCTTTTAAAATTTAATTTTGACAAAATATTCTCATATGATCAAAATAATTAATCCAACCTTCATTTTCATCTGTGTAACTCATGTCATAATATTAGTTACTCTCCCATCAACATTCAATAATCCAAAAGGATCTTTCTAGGAACTTAGTTAAAGAGGAGATGTCATTATGGATAGTGCTTTCCTTTCAACGTTTTCTTGATGAATGTTTCCTTGTGTGTTGATTCAAAAATAAAAATATCTTATTTCTTAAGATATCTAAAAAAATAGTCTTTCCCATTCAATTAAATCGCCTAAAAATATTAAAAATCATCATAACTTTTTCCACATTATTTTGATGACTTAATTTATTTAAATAATTAATTCTATATCAATTAAAAAATTTATTCTAAAAATATTCTTATGATCAAAATAATTAATCAACCTTCATTTTCATCTATGTCAAGGGAAATAGAAGTGGTTGTCCCATAAATGTCTAGAAAATTCCAAAAAAATTATTTCTACGAACACATTTATTTGCATCACCTTTGTCTAAAATACTCTCATATGTTCAAAATAGTTAATCAAACTTTATTTCATCCATGTCAAGGAGACTAGAAGTGACTTTCACATCAATAAAAAAATATCAAAAGGATCTTTCTAGGAACTCATATATTTTCATGATATTGCTATCAGATTCAACTGTGTAGTTTTTTGAGTCAAACTCATTGACCCGTGATTCATGAGTAGTGCTTCACAAGAACTCATCTCTCATGAGAATGAATGGAACACTTAACACTTATTGCATCTAAGTGATGCTCACAGAGGTGAAGCACCAAGACTTCCTAGCTCAAGTGCGCTTAACTAAGAAGTTTCCTCCATGGTTAAGCCCACTTTGCTTGCAACCCCATTTGCAAAACCTTCAACAAGTATGTTTCCTTATGAATCATTCATTAGAAAGTCCCTTAAGCTCATCGATTGATACGTAGGAGATATTTTCCACAACAAATCAAATTGTGATATTGCTATCATGATTCAACTGTGTAGTTTTTTGAGTCAAACTCATTGACCCATGATTCATGAGTAGTGGTTCACAAGAACCCATCACTCATGAGAATGAATGGAACACTTAGCACTTATTGCATCTAGGTGATGCCCACAGAGGTGAAGCACTGGGACCTCCCAGGAGGTCACCCATCCTAGTACTACTCCAGCTCAAGCATGCTCAACTATGAGGTTTCCTCCATGGTCAAGCCCACTTTATTTGCAACCCCTTTTGCAAAACCCTCATCAAGTGTTGTGCCTTATGAACCATTCATTAGAAAGCCCATTAAGCTAATCAATTGATAAGTAGGAGATATTTACCACATCAAGTCAAATTGTGATATTGCATCTAGGTGATGGTCATAGAGGTGAAGTATCGAGACTTCCCGAGATGTCACCATCCCAGTACTACTCCAGCTCAAGCATGCTTAACAACATAGTTTCCTCCATGGTTAAGCCCACTTTGCTTGCAACCCCATTTGCAAAATCTTCAGTAAGTGTTGAGCATTATGAACCATTCATATATTTTCATCAATGTTAACTATAATACTTTTATTTGGTTATACTAATTAATCAACCTTTATTTTTCTTTATTTCTCCCATCATTATTCAATATTTTAACAAAATATTTCTAAAAATGTATTTATTTTCATCAATTTTGACTATAATACTGCAATATGATCAAAATAATTAAACAAGCTTTACTTTCATCTATGTCAAGGGCTGCAAAAGTAGCTCTCACATTGATATTAAAAAAACTTAAATCAACCTCTCTAGAAATTCATTAATTTTGACTAAAATTCTTTCATTTGATCAGAATAATTAATCAACCTTTATTTTCATCCATGCCAAGGGCTCAAAAGTAGCTCTGACATTAAAAATTAAAAACTTCATAATGATCATTCTAGAAACTCATTTATTTTCATCAATTTGTGCTATAATACTATATTTTGATAAAAAAAAATATTATCAATCAACCTTTATTTTTGTCTTACATCAAAGAGATTTTTTCTATAATACTATCTTTTGATAAAAATCCATCAGCATTTATTTTCATCTACATCAAGAAGATTAATAATAACTCTCCCATCAATATTAAAAAGTACTAAAAAAAACTTTCTAAAAACTCATTTATAATTAGTCAATCTTTATTCTAGTCTAGATCAAGAAGATTGATAGTAACTCTCCCATTATTATTATTATTATTATTATTATTTTACATGGGAGTATCCCCGCGACCTAGCCTCGCGCCCAACATCCCTTATCTCGAGTACCTGTGCGAGCTAGGGCGAGACTAGTCCCCCGAGGGGTGAGATCAGCCACTGCAAGTTGTCCGACCCTTGTAAACCCGGGAGCAGTTTTGAACCCGAGACCATGGGAAACTACCCACAACCTCAAGCTAATTTTGCAACCCGTTGAGATTATCTGTCCCATCAATATTAAAAAAAATAGGAAAAACATCTTTCTAAGAACTCATTTATTTTCATCTATTTAAAGATTGATAATAATTATCTCATCAATATTAAAAACTTTAAAATAATCTTTCTAAAAATTCATTTACAATTAATCAATGTTTATTTTCTTGATTCTTGAAGATTAATAGTAACTCTCCCGTCAATATTAAAAGATCTTTCTAAAAATTCATTTATTTTCATCTATGTAAAGGAGAATCCCCCTTTTTCTTAGACATTGAAAAATTCTCTTTACCCATAAAATTAGCTATATCAAAAAATATAATAAAAAATACTTATTCCTCTCTATACCTTGAGAGGAGAATAGAAATAACTCTCCAATGGAATATTTAAAAATTCATAACGATATTTCTAGAACTAATTTGTTTTCATCAATTTTGACTATAATATAAAAAATATTTAATCAACCTTTATTATCCGCTACACCAAAGGAAATAATAGTGGCTCTTCCATCAATATTAAAAGTTTTTAAAATTCTTTTTAAGAACTCATTCATTTTCTTCATTTTAAAGGAGGAGATGTGGTAATAGACAAACTCTCACCATCCCCATTTCCATGGTGAGAATCCCTTATTTTTTCCCTAAAAATTTGGAAAAATCTCTTAACCACAAAATTTCAAAACCATCTTTTATACCAAATTAGATAAAACCCAAAAATATAATAAAAATTGTGGCTCCTTCCTCCCTATACTTAATCCCACACCCTTTAGATAGACCTCATTCTTCTAAATAAACAATCTCACATTAATGAAAAGAAATTAATTTTCCACACTTCATAAAGCTTGAATGCAGTCTTCTGAAATTAAACTGCATTCAATCTCAGATTAATCTAACTTAAAAGAAATATAATCCAATACCATATATCTTCATCCAAAATATTATAACCCTCAATTAATTAAAACTTTAAAACTTTGGTCAAAGGAAGCAATCCAAAATAGTTCGTTGGAGACATCACCTTGCAAAACAAGTTACAATTATATTTGATGCACCTCTCAAATCATACCCCTCAAAAAATATTATATACACATGTAGTTCGTTAGGGACCAAAACCAAACTAACTAAATCTATTTACATATTCCCGACGGTTACAGTCGTTAGACCGCTAACGGTCACCAACACTGATCCGTCTCCCAGTTCCGCCCCACGTGACCAGCCGGCTTCTGATAAGCCCCCCCTCTCGAACTCTGCCTCTGCTGGACGATCAGCTGACGGTCATATTGCGCTCGCTCCTCCGGCTTATAAAGAACAGCGTAGGCATTCCTAATCTGCAGAAACATCTCAGTGCGTAAGCTCTTTTCCTGAGCAGAAACCGCGGCGTCAGGGTGAAATTGCCGCGCCAATTTTCTATAAGCCGCTTTAACATCCTGCGGACTAGCCCCCCGGCTTAGCCCCAGCACATCGTACAGAGTATTTGGTTTCTTCATGTGACCGCCCGCTGCGACCGCCTGCGCCTCGGCTCCTGAAACCTGAGCCGTTGCGGAGCTCATTACCTTGAAAGAGGGCTTGAATCGAACACTTCTAGCGGCTTTTCGGCTATTGCTTTGGAAATCCATGGAACCGGCGGCTATTGAAGGTAAGACATTGGAAGAAATTGAGAATTTCACAGAGCCCATTTAGAAAACACAGGATGTTTTTTGTCCTTGGAGGGGATTTGTATGGGAAGAAGAAGAATGAGTGGTAAGAAGTTTTGGGAATTTGGGTGTTTATTATAGATAGATAAGAAGGATCGAGATATGAGCTGATCTGTGGACATTGCATTTTGAGAATGGATAAGTCCAAGTTTTGAGGAGGAGTCAGCAGTGACAGCGACAGGAGGCGAATATATCTAATGGATAAGAGCGCTTACTGGATAGCGTGTACGGAGGGGGTGAAGGAATGTGTAAAGGAGGGTAGGGGACACAAGCAAATTGGGTACCTTAAACATTACATATTAACCTTAAACATTACATATAATGCTGAAAAAGATAATTTAATTAATTAATTAAATTTATAAAAAGTAAGTCAATTATGACTATTTAATACTTTAGTAAATTTAAGACGCTGCTAGGCTCTCTACAAAATGTACCATTGACCAAATTTCAATCTATATATCTTGTGGTCGAAAACCACAAAAATTTACTCTGTTTTCAAGAGTTTGGAAAAAAAAAATTTGTGACATTTTTTTTTGCTTTTAGAGTGGATAAGCTAGTTTCAGAGATTGATGGACAAATCGAAATGAAAGGGAGTATTTTATTGTTCATAATATCTGATAATCTGTTGGGTGATTTGATAATATGTTGAGTGATTTGTTTCATGGTCCCCATTTATTGTGTGTAGTTGGATGATACTTAAAGGAGAATAGGAAAAGAGAGTATGTCTATTATGTTACAAGTGAGTGGCAAAGGCAAAGCTACATTTTGTCATGGAGTGTCCAATGTACAGTGACATCTATACCGGTTATATGAATATCTGATAATCTGTTGGGTGATTTGATAATCTGTTGAGTGATTTGCTTCTAGGTCCCCATTTATTGTGTGTAGTTGGATGGTACTTAAAGGAGAATAGGAAAAGAGAGTATGTCTATTATGTCACAAGTGAGTGGCAAAAGTAGAGCTACATTTTGTCATGGAGTGTCCACTATATAGTGACATCTATACCAGTTATATGAATATTTAAAAATAGTAAGATGGACAAAGCAACAACTTGATCAATCATAATTTATTGTGGAAGGGCAATCCAAACTTGACACTCGTACTTGTCATATAATTTTAATTTTTTTTATGATAATTTGGTCATTTTAATGTCTTCCATTTTACATTTTAAGAAAAATATTGATTTTCAAATTATCTAATTATTATTTTAAACCATACTATTATTCATAAAAATTTCAAATTAATTTAGAAATTTTTTAAGTTCATATGCAAGTTTCTAACTTCATTCATATGCTTTTTTTTATATTAATTATAGAGTTATCAACAGAATTACAGTACGAGGAGGTTCCAAAAGTAAATCAGCTCCGGAGGTATGCCTCACATGGAGAGAACGTCACAATAACAACCAAATATGTAAGACAAATTACATAGTGAAGCTGAGATACAAGAGCACAAAAAAAGAGTATTAATGCAACAGGTCTTCAAACTGTTCAACCCATGCGGTCCATCTGAGAGGTCCTTCCATCCAAGCGATGCTTTTATTGGCTTGGATTTGAGCAATCATTTTTATCTGATCATCAGTCGCATTCTTGTTCTTGGTGATTTCCTTGTGCAACTTTTTCACCGTTTTGTTGAAAAGAGCCATATTGTTCATGTGGTTACGATAGTCGTATCCGTCTTTCATTTCAAACACGAACATCGTAGAGTGACCCATCTTGAGGAATCTGATCAGTTTCTCCCTCTCGATCATCATTGTAATACAAACCTGCAAGGAGATTTTTATAAGGGTGAGTTTAAGGTATAACTCAGTAAGAGATCTATGTACACCTTGAAACCTTTCCTCATTTCTACATTTCCATAGTTGCCATAAAATGTTAGATGAAATAATGAACCATAAAATATTAGTCATTTTTAAGTCCATGAATATAGCCTGTCATAATTTCAAAGATATCAATGTACTTGGGGTACGTAATTCCACATAATTCCCAAACTTTCTTTGCAAAATTACATTCAAAGAATATATGTCTACA
>MU227122.1:224125-241177 GCA_018584345.1 Thuja plicata | reverse complement strand
CATATTGTACGTCTTCTTTTGAGAAATAGGAATGTTGTAGCAGGACTTGAGTACCTCCCAACTTACAAGTCTATCATGTTCTAACAGATCTATAAATTGGGAGATACCCAAATTATGCCAAAATTTAGCAGAGCAACCTTGAGAAAGAGCTAGCGGTTTACCAGAGATTTGCAGATTCCACCAAATGGACCTTTCCCCATAGAGAAGGTTAGATTCATGGAACGTTGTATTAGATATAATATGTTTAATATGCTCCCAAGCTTTCCATATGGTTTTAAAGACAACAGACCCTTGAACAGAGACTGGAAAACTCCCAATAATGAGATCACAAAATGGCAACTTCTTCCAGGACTTAGCTTTTTTGGGGAAGCCCCTCTCAATATTACTTCTAATAAGAACCTTCCAAGGCTCATCCCCTTCCAGTGAGTGGAAGATCCATTTCGAGGCAAGTGCAATACCCTGGAGTTTGATGTCCTTAAGGCCCAAACCACCCAATAATTTATCAGTGTGGCACCATTGCCAATTGACATCATGCATCTTTTTGGTCCCTTTGCCATCGGACCAGAGATAATTCCTAATAGTCTTTTGAATTTCCAGAATCTGGTAGTTATTAAACATCCAGGCCGAGGAATAATAGATGTTATAAGATGAAAGAATCTTTTGACAGACCTGCACATGGCCAGCCAAAGAGAGGTGTCTATTGTGCCATTTATCCAGTTTTTGGGTGATTTTATCCTTTATCCAAAACCACATATCCTTGGTAGAAGGCTCCACAGAGAAAGGGATACCAAGGTACCTGACAATTTGGTGAGGCCCTCCCTATTGGAAGTTGAACTTATCAAACCATTTCGGTGGTCGATCCTTCCACCCAAGGCAAATGCATTTGGAGTGGGAGAGTCGAGCACCAGAAATAGTGCAAAAAATTCTCATTTTGTTTTGCATAACATTAAAATTTTCTTCAGTAACATCAAGAAACAGAGCAGTGTCATCGGCAAATTGAGAATTAATGAGCTCAGAGTTATCAGGAAGGGTGATACCTTTGACAGCTTTGGAGGAGGATTCGTCTCTAAGGATATATGTAAGAGCCTCTGAGGCGATGACAAACAAGGCAGGAGCAAGGGGGCAACCTTTCCTGATAGATCGACCAAGGGAGAAAGAATCAGAGAGAGAACCATTGACGTCCACTTGAGCCGAGGCATTTTTAAGGAGAAGGTTGATATAATTATTGAATCCAGAAGGGAAACCAAATGCTTCTAGCATAGTGGAAATAAAATCCCATTCGATCCCATTGTAGGCTTTCTCAAAGTCAAGCAGTAAGATAACATTATTTTGGTGGGAGGATCTGGGCCATTCCATGGCTTCCCATCCAGTGATGAGATTTTCAAGAATGTATCTGCCTTGATGAACCCAGTCTGGGAAGGGCTGATGAAGTTAGGAAGAATATTCTGAACTCTAATAGCCAGGATTTTAGCAATAATCTTATAAGACACATTAAGGAGTGTAATCGGCCTCCAATTCTTTATAAGGGTTGTGTCTCCTTCTTTTGGGATAAGTTTGATAATCCCACTATTAATGGATCGACCCAGGGAGCCAACATGGAGAGCTTCATTATAGATGTCAAACAAGTCTTGGCTAATCCAATCAATATTAGCTTTATAAAGTTCGACAGGCAGCCCATCAGGGCCAAGCGCCTTGTCATTCTTGAGAAGGTTAATAGTCTGCTTGATGTCCTCAATAGAAATACCACTACCAAGAAGAGCAACATCATGCTGGGAATTTTTTTTGGGGATAAGAGTCTTGTAGTTATTCCTAATGTGTTTAGCATCCTCAGTATCTTTGGAGGTGAAAAGATCTTTGTAGAAAGAGGCAAAAGCTGCTTTAATGTCTCTTTCCTCGTTTAACTCTATGTTGTCAACAACAATGCTATTAATGGCCTCTTTGCTCTGCTTATGCTTATTTAAATTAAAAAAGAATTTTGATCCCATATCCCCATTCTGAAGCCAATGGGTACGAGATCTGATTTTGGCACCCCTAACCTTGATCTGTTGATGTTGTCTGAGTTCATAAAATATTTACTATATTATATTTTCAATATATATATTATAAATAATTATTACAATTACTAATATATAATATATATTATTCTATATTCTATATAAAATAAAATACTATATCATATATGCAATATTATATAATTTTAGCCTTTCTATATTATTTAAATTTCGTCTTACATTTAAAATTTATATCTATATTTTAATTTTTTTCAATTATAACTATAGAAATGAAACTATAATACAAACATAATTTATTAAATATTATTTTTAAAATTTTATACAAAGTTTCTTATTTAATTTTTAATTTATAATAATATTATTTTTATTAAATAACTATTAATTAAAATATACTTAATATTTATAATAAAATTATAATTATAATTTATGAAAACTTTATAATATTAGACAATAATAAACTTACTTTGACTTGTACCAATTCAACCAATCATAAGTTTTCACTATTTTTAAAGTTTAAGTATTTGTTTATGAATTAAATATATTATATAAATTATTTATCTCAATTAAAATACAAAAGATAATCCACGCATAGAAATTGATCTCCTTAATCTACGCATACAAATAACAAGTGCCACCTATTGAATAATTATTTGTTTATAATTAATTATTGTTATGATACTGATATAATTTAATTTAGTATAATAATTTTTATAAGCAAACTAAAAAATAAATTAATTATTTATGTAATAATTTTTAGTCAATTTAATATATTTTTTTAAAAATAATTATTTAATATAAAATTATGTAACAGATCAGCATCGTTATGGAGATCATAGTAGGGATCTTTGGGCGATGTGGACATTCAGCACTATTCCAAGTATGGACAATGACGCGCCGGGAAAGTTGAAAAAAGGCACTTCATAAAATCTGATCCCAATTTGTATGTATTTCCAAAAACAGGGATTCAATGTATTTGCAGATAATCCACATCTCTCAACGACTAGAAAAATGGAACAAACACTCCACATTACAATATTCTTTGAAAAAGCTTTCAGATTCATGGATTTGTATTTGTTATTTCTCCTTCACGATTATAAACACCTCCTCCTTTTTAACTGTAAAATCATTTTTTTCTATCAATGGCGGTGATTTATTCAAAGTTTTCGCTTTCAGAGAGGTATGAATTGAATTTATGTCAGAGTGATTTTTTTTTTTATGTTTTTGAAATGAGATATGTCAATTAAAAAATTACAATTATACATCTCAAGGTATAAAATATAAAATTAAAAAAACATTTATTATATATTAATTTAGTTTATAATATTTATTTTGTTATTAGTATTTGTCGTTATACTATTGCAATGAGTTTTCTTAACGAATAATTAAAAAATCTTCTTTCAACCAATAGCAATTAATTATTTTTATTATTCAATTTCTTTTTAGATTTTTCTAAGTATACATGATAATTTTTTAAGTTAAAAAATATAAAAACTACTTTTCTTGAAGCTGATTGGCTAATAGGTTTGGGGTCTTATTGCATGGATTTTATGGAAACACTATATCCATTATAATTTTCAATGCATAATATTTTTTGGTTTATGTTTTTATTAAAAAAACAACTTAACAATATTTTTTCATATCAAATATTTTATTTTAAATCAAATATATTTCAATTATATAAAATAATGGAATTAAATTATTATCCCCTCATTCTTGATTCTTGTTGTATTTGCCGTAGGCAATATACTAACAATTGGGATTATTTTTGTGTTGATTTTATTTTAACCATAGTTTTTAATCATACATCATTTAATTTATTTTAAAATTGTTCTTTTAATTCACTATATAGTATAGTTTTTATGAGATACTATATTTCATATTATATTACAATAAAATGCTATTTTCATTACAAAATTAACTTCAATATATTTGAACAATATTATAATATATATCTTATCTTATCTTATCTAAAATATTTACTCTTTTATATTATCCAAGTATTATTAAAAATGGCTTCTTTCCAATCAAGTCCATGATTGAAAATTGTAGAGAATTTCCTAAACACAACATACCACTGCTTTTTAGCATATACAGAGTTCCAAAAATGTGTTTCATACTTCTAGCAAACTGACAATAAGGGTAACTAATTGGTTGAACTATAATATATTCGACCTATCTCTAACAAGTTGCCATGTGTTACTTTCCAAGCTAGCACTTGAGTATCAAAGTTAGTTGTAGATTTCCAAACTTGAGCACTCAACTTGTTTTAGAAATTAGAGCTTTTAGCCGAATGTGGATTCTATTAGACAAGTTATTCCTAAGAATATTTGGCTAAACAGATGTGTTGTTGTTTTTCCTAGCACTTAGCACCATGAAATTGATATTCCAAGGATTTATTCTAACATATTCTAACAAGTCTACTCTTCAGTATATGTATGTCTTGTTTTTGGAATATGTATGTTCATAGGATTTGTTACATATCTCTCCTTGTTTTTAGTTGACCCTGTTTGTATTCATAGCAACAATTGTTCTTATAATTATTCTTTTATTGATAACCTGCTAATTGTCTTATTCTATATAATCTTTTTTACTTGATTTCAATTATACAAAAAAAATATTATTAAAAATAATATGTAATGAATAATTGTAAAAGAATTCATTTCCACTTCAATTTCTAATAAATCAAATACCTAACAACTAAGATATACCTAAACCACCATACAAACCCTAATTAAATAAAATGAGAAATTATCATTTCACATGGATATGTTCCCATAAGCCCGTGAGTAGACGGTAGCACATGAAAACTTTAGAAGAGAATTTGACAAGAGTATAACGTGGCAAGTGAGCCCACTGAAAAGTAAGGTATATTTCGTCAAAAATTAAGAAATGGATAAGTAGGATTGGATTGAGTGGGGACAAGTTGCTTAACATGTATTTCTGGTGTTAACTACCAAGTACATTGATTTGGCCGCAACTGGTTTGGATTTGGATTTCGTTAATGAAGCGTAAAGCAAGTCAAATAGTTTTCATCGTTTCTGATTGCATTCCAACTAGATAGATGTTTCAGGTTGTATTTTTTTTTGTATTATATATAAGGAGATCAAAAAATAATCGAAAAAATCTAGTTAAGTTACATTGGAGAGTTTCAAAAAATTGGA
Source organism: Thuja plicata (assembly GCA_018584345.1). NCBI lineage: Eukaryota > Viridiplantae > Streptophyta > Pinopsida > Cupressales > Cupressaceae > Thuja > Thuja plicata. The sequence continues at coordinate 236,004 of MU227122.1, read as the reverse complement.
GGCACAGCTTCACAATACAAGATTATATCGGCACGTATAAGTAATACTTATTCAAAACAAAACAGAGCAAGGAGCTCAACAGAAGTCTAGTGCAAAATATCACTATTGGTGTATCCACGCAGTTCATCCTCCATCCACACTGAGGTTCAGGTTGTATTTTGGCTATGGAGTTGGCCTCACTCATGAATTTCTTGCTTAATTTAATCATGACAATTAATTGAGTGTATGATATTTAGATTGTTTATAGTCATATGGGGTTAAGCTTGATTGTTTATAGTAATATAAGATTATTTCATATATTTTTTTGAAGCATGTAATTGTATTAGTGGAGAGGATTTACTAGTCATGCATCTTAACTTCGCACTTCTCAAAATTTTACATAAAATTTCAAATCACCTTCAAATTTTTATAGCAACTTACTTGGCAAGACCTCTAATTATAACTAAGGTTTCAGGGCTACATCATCAAATATGATGCCACATTAGCATTGTTTTTGTGGTGTCTAAAATGTCAAAAAAAAGTGAGACCAATAGTCATGCAAAAGAGACACCTATATTTGAGCTGATGTGGTATCACATGATTGGGTGCTTTTTAGAATAAAAGATACATTTCATTCAATTATAGGTAGTGATCATCAACAATATCACAATTAATGCATTCTCCTCTCCTTTAAATTAATGATTTATAAGTAGATTTAATTTCAAATTATTTAATATTCTTATTTTAGATTCAAATTTATGACTAAATTGTGGTGGTGTATTGTAGTTATCAAGTAGAAACCTCATTAGGATATTATTGTTAAATGCTTATATTAAGAATGAGAATAGTCCTTTCAATTCATAACTTCCACTTAAAAACATTTTCTCTTTAAAATTTATAAAAAAATTGTGATCTCTATTTTAATTGTGCAAATTTTTTATCGATAGAATAATGTAGATGTACAATAGGTGAACTGAAATGTACAATAGGACTGAAATGTACAACAAGTGAACTGAAATGTACAGCCAAGTTAGGTTATGAATTCGTGTATTTGCGAGAAGATTTTTCAGAGAAAGGGAAGAAGAATAATGACCCAGGTAGTTAGTTAGGGACCAAAAAGGTTAACTATATCTATTTACATATTCCCGACCGTTACAGTCGTTAGACCGCTAACGGTTACCAGCACTGGTCCGTCTCCCAGTTCCGCCCCATGTGACCAGCCGGCTTCTGATAAGCCCCTCCTCTCCAACTCTGCCTCTGCTGGACGATCAGCTGACGGTCATATTGCGCGCGCTCCTCCGGCTTAGACAGAACGGCGTACGCATTCCCAATCTGCAGAAACATTTGAGTGCTTAAGCTCTTTTCCACAGCAGAAGCCGCAGTGTCAGGGTGAAATTGCCGAGCCAATTTTCTGTAAGCCGCTTTAACATCCTGCGGACTAGCCCCCCGGCTTAGCCCCATCACATCATACAGAGTCTTCGGTTTTTTCATGTGACCGCCCGCTGCGACCGCCTGTGCCTCGGCCCCTGAAACCTGAGCCGTTGCGGCGCTCATTACCTTGAAAGAGGGCTTCAATCGAACACTTCTAGCGGCTTTTCGGCAATTGCTTTGGAAATCCATGGAACCTGCGGCTATTGAAGGTAAGACATTGGAAGAAAGTGAGAATTTCACAGAGCCCATTTGGAAAAAAGAGGATGTTTTTTCCTTTGAGGGTATTTGTATGTGAAGAAGAAGAATGAGTTTGGGTGTTATTATAGACAGATAAGGAGGCTCCAGTTCAGAGCTGATGTGTGGGCATTGCATCCTGAGAATGGATAAGGCAAAGTTTTGAGGACGCGTCAGCTGTGACAGCGACAGGCAGTGAGATATGAATAGATTTAATGAGGTTAGAAGTGGATAAGAGCGCCCACTGGATAACATGTACGGAGGGAGTCAGTGAATATGTAAAGGAGGGCAGGGTACAGAGGCAACTGGGTACCTCAGGGAATAAATTAATGCTGTAAACTGTGTGCTTTCTCAGGTATTGTCATAGATCTTGCTTTTACAGTGGATAAGTTAGCTCACAGATTGATAGACAAATGGGAATGGGTTCATAATATCTGGAGATATTTGTTTTTGGGTCTGTAGGGAAGGTCTCCACTTACACTCTGTAGCTGTATTAGAGTGGGAAATTAGAGTATCTCTACCTTCTCAAAGGTAATGAATGGTACATTGACATCTTATTTTGTGTGGGGATATTTTAAAAATGGACAATTTAAGTATTTTATATGAGGAAATAAAGTTGGACAAAGTAACAATTTTATACAACATAATTTATTGTGGAAGGGTAGATTTAAAGAGGAAGTTACAAATTGTGTAAGACTATGGTTGCTCATATGAGGTGTGTGATATTCATTCATCCATTCAATTACCATTCATTGAATTTTGCTAATTAAAAGTCCACTAAACAATCATATAGTGGATATATAGTCCCATTGGTATACCCATTAGTTGGAAAAAAAATTTAGTTGTTAGAGCGCAGATTTATTGGTACCAATAACACATAATTATTGGAGCACTTGTGCATAAGTATTGGATCAATTGTGCAATTTTGTGGTGGTCAAAGTGAACACCTAACAAGGCAATAGGGAATATGTATGGGATGCCAACTCAAAATGACCACTTTTGGTCCCTCCATACATAACAAATCCTACAACGTTTGTCGTAATTACCCAGAAGTAAAAAAACAATAGCTATACACAGTTAAGTCAAAAAAGTCAAATTTTGATGTATCATCTGAGATATTACGATGCACAAAGATAGCTATAACAATTATTGGCACCCTTCCCTTATATCGCTTAAAAACTTCTAATGCCTTGCACAAGATAAGATGGTTTATGTACCAAAATCAATTGAAACATACAATTGTAGTTTATGGAATGTGTTCGATTGAATTGTATGTCTAAGGTGGTTTGTATGTTTAAATTGACTTAATGGTGGAAAACTTTTGTTCTTGAAAGAGAGGTCACAAATTCAACTTGTGTAATGGTGAGGATATGCTCACCTCAATTGTATGTCTAAGGTGGTTTGTATGTTTAAACTGACTTAATGGTGGGGAACTTTTGTTCTTCAAAGAGAGGTCACAAGTTCAATTTGTGTAATGGTTAGGATATGTTCACCTCATATTATATATTGATCAAGTAATATTTACATCGTTGACGTTTCCATCTTGGAAAGCCATGGCCTATATTTTGATTTCTACGGTTGCTATTGGTGAAAAGGGGAGTAACTGCCATTGAGAGCTTCTTGACCGTCGATGCCTTCCTCTGCCGTTTGGGACATGACATGGACTAGCAGGTGGATGTTTTTTTGGAGCCTTCGTGAAGAAAATCCTGCCCCACCACTTATTTACCAGCCCTATTTATAGTTATAGTTATTCACTATAGTCATTAAATGCCCTATTTTAAGAGGGAAATATTGTAAATTGTGTATCGGTTTCTAACTTACCTTATCAGTATCCATATGACTACTAATGGTAGCTCCACCTATTTCTCCAAACCCAGAAAGCACATTCAGAACCCCCGCTGATATTCCCGCCTATTATGCGAGCATAATTTGCACCCGTTAGCCTTAGCTAAGCATATTCATTTTCTTTATCAATTAATATAGGGCCCGTTTGGACGCAAGCATATCGGCTGTTATTCTCGAATTGCGAATTCAGAATTTGAAATCCATTGTTTGTGGTTGACATGCACGGATGGAATTGGAATTTCGGTATGCCAATTTTGCCAAAAAAACGGGCATACCATCTTCCACTTGAAAAGGTGGAATTAGAATTTGAGCTCTAATTCCACTTTTCAAATTCCAATTTATCATGTCTGTCGGGTCCGTTTGCATTAATAATTTTTCACGTCCGCAATTTTTAACCTTTTCCTTTCATTTTCACTGTTTTCCCGTTCGCAAGGCTACCAGGGAACGATTGCAGCACGAGACGGAGAAGCGGGGAAAGGAGTGGATACGATCAGACAGGGACGAAATGCCAGGCCAGTCATCAAGACTGCAGCATAATAGGGAAAGGATCTGCAGAGCAGCTACTCTGCAAAACGGCTACTCTGCGGCTACCACTGTGAGCATGAAAATAGTTTTATGCTACCGTTTTCACCGTTTGTATGTGCTCCGTCATGCTCACAGTGGTGTATATATATTTTTAAGAACCGTTCGTATGTGCTTCGTCATGCTCCGTCATGCTCACAGTGGCGCTGTGGGTAGCTAGGGTTTGGAGGCTGCAAAATTGCGGGTTCTTATCTTCCGGGTGAACCAAACGGGTCAGTCCATATTCGGGAAATCATTTTGAGAATTTGATCTTCCAGAATTTCATTTTGAGAATTTGATCTTCCAAAATTGACTATATCTGACATTTGGTATTCCGTGGTCCAAACGGGCCCTATATCGATACCTCCTTCCCCAATTGTGCAGTGTAGAGCGTTGTTAAGGGAGTTTGTTCCATGGTAGTATCTGACCAACAACACCAATAGGCTCGGGCACAGTATATCCCCGATTTCCCCGCTCATCTTTAATGTTAATCCATGAATCTTATCCGCGTATCCTGCAATTACAACAAGACCACCATTTAACACAAATACAAAGCTTCTTTGGAGGGTACTGCGATTTTACCCGCATAATAGCGCAGCGCCTTGAAACAACTAAGAATATCCTCTAGATGTTGCTCCACAAGGTTTGCATACTTGTTCAGAATACGTATCCTCTCCTGCGCAAGATTTTCCTAGTAAATTCACCATATCTTCGCCATTTGTGTAGAAAAAGAGAAGGGTTCTTCCATTCCCTAAATCATTGCCATTAGTGTAGAAAAAGAAAAGAATTCTTCTAGCAAAGTCCCTCAGGCCACCATTACCGTAGAAAAAATCTAAGGATGGGAGATTACAGTGCCAGGCATGCGAGGCTAGGGGCCATGATCGAAGGCCTTGCGAGTAGCTTGAACAACCTTGTCAACATCTTCTTTAATGACCTCAGCTACACTTGTTATCGCCTCCCCTATTCGAGCATCCACCGTTTCAAACATTCTTCTTGCGATTTGAAAGAGTTAGAAAGAAAAACAGATCAGTGAGAGAGAGAGTGAGGGAGAGAGAGATAGGGAGGGAAATTTAAGACACCTGAAACTGAATCCACAAAGTTTCCGTTGATGAAGAGCTTAGTGTATTTGGAGACGGGAGGAGTAAAGACGACGGGAGCAGCCATAGAATGCAGAGTAACACACAATACCCTCCTTAGTGCAACACTTAATTTTTTTTGAAGATGAGCATACTTTTGCATTGCAGGATTCATTGATCGTTGTCGCACATGGATTTAAAGAAGAAGAATGAAGCTTCGCAAGCAAGAGTGCATAAATATATTGAATTCTCTCTTTTTGGTTTCTTTTTTCGTTGATGCCTGGTATGTGGACTGTTTATAATGTCCATGCAAACAGTGTTTCCACCACTGACACATGTGCAGACCATGTGTCATTATACATGGATTTTTAATGGGCGTCGTCCTCCAAAGAGATTTGTTTTCTCGGGCCTCCTTGGTATTTGCCTCTTCTCTCTTTAGACAAGTTAATAATATGTTAGTGGGAACAATATTAGAATCGGATATAATAAATTGCCATTCTCCCTCGACATGCCTCTAAAAACATATTCTTTTAAAATATGATCTACACATTATCTTTCATGGCAGAAATCTCCCGTGTACATATCGAGGGCGGTTGGATAAAGGTAAGATTTAGAGTTTTAATCTTAAGATTAAGATTAGAAATTTCAGATATTATATAATGTTAGATTTTTTTGATATTTTAGATTATTGAAACTACGTGTTAACTTATTAGTTTAGTAGAAATGATTGAGGTATAATATATTTTAGAATATAAATCATTAAATAAAAAATTTATATAATGTATGACGATAGAAATAATATAAATTCATGAATGAAATAATATATATTCTTAATTTAAATTGAAAAATTAAATAAAAATAAATAGATATAAAATAATTTAAAATTGTATAGATATTATTATCAAATAAAATACAATATAATTGGAAATGAGATAAATTAGATTTATCTAATATTTTATTCTATATTTAACTACATATTCTATTTTAAATAAACTATTAACTCAATGAACTATATAATAAAAAGTAAAATATATGTCAAAAATAAAAGTTAAATATCACCAAAATGTTAAAATAATAAAATAGAATATATTAATTGTTAAATTTGTTGCCCCACTTTGGGAAACGTATTGCACGAGTGAAAAAATGGAAGGAAACATATTAGAACCTCCCTCCACAAATGCAAAGTCCCCTTCGTCGACAAATGTAAATGCTAGAGGTTTCTCAAATTGCCAAAATTATGATGTAGTGATGATAGCTCACAACAGCTCATCCCAGTTGTGCAGGTATGTCGTCATTAAAATATTCTCCAACTTGAACATATCTTTTACAATGTCATTCAACAAAGAGTGATGGTTTTACTTTTAAGAATATGTTGCCACAAGAGCTTCAATTCCTTTTTAGCTTCAATTGTTTCATCTATAGAAAACCTATTGAGGACCTCTATGACAAATCAAGCATCATATACCATCATCCTTATGGTCTTAAGAAAAGAAAAAGGCTTTTGGAGTTAGAATAAAAGGGTAAGATTTATTTTAAATAAATTTAATAAGAGGAGGTTTTTATCTTGATGTTATTTATTTAATAGTATAATATGAGCATTTATTTTAAGTTTATGGTTCATGTAATATTGTATAGAAAATGAATTTTTTTATATATAGAAGTTATATGTAAAATAATACTAATAGACTATATAAAGAAAGTTACTAAAGATCAAATTTGGTAGTGAACTCTGGAGCCTACTATTATCTTACTTGAGGAACTATCCTCATGTCTGTTCACTAAACAGAACATCATGAAATCTGAGAACAATCTAAAGAAAATTTCTTTTGCAAGAGCAATATTCCCAGCTTTAGGCTCAGAAATGGAAAACATTAGGCAAACCTATATCATTGAAATTTTGATTTATTCTATGAAATTAGGGATTTCCTAGATTGAATTTATTTTAGTAATAAAAAAGCTATTAAATTCTAAAACGACTTCAATGAAAACAAATAATTTAACGACTCCAATCAGATTTATCCTCAAGGACCAAAATACTCGTCTCCGGCGGAGATCTTAGAACAAGATTGGGATAAAGCCTTCGACATTTAATTTTAAAGCTTATTTGAAAAACAATAAAAGTTTTCCTTTTATTTAAAAGTTATACATATATGTAAATTTAAGAATATTGCATATTTATTATTATATATAAATAATAATATTTAATTGATTATTTACAATACTTTATCTTTTAATTTAAATATATATTAACTTAATATATTAAATCTTAATAATATATTACTTAACTATATATATGCATATTATAATCAGTTTTAGATTAAATATCATTTTACATTTTTTTATTTTAACTTTTAATATTATACTACAATTACTAATACTTTTAGAAATTTATTTTATTTGCGAATTCAACTATATTTATGGCTGAATGTATAATAATATATATATATATTTTAAAAATGTATTAATTTTTCTATTAATGTTTTTTTTATCGGTAAAAGGCCATATCCAAATGATTTTATTAATTAAATTAAAAAAAGTACAAATGAGAGTTCACCCCATTTAGTGTGGGTGCTAGTAGGAAAGAACGGGGTCAAGAAAACCTCCAGCCTTGCCCAGGACCGACGCCTAGAAAAGATACATATTGAGAGGGCATACCCCCACTTTACAATTCACAAACCAATGATTGCGAGAACAAATACAAAGCAATTCATTTTATCAGGGTTAACATTACACACTGGTGGATATAGTGTTGCTACATTCTGATTCTGCATCAAATGTGGAGGTTACATCTACTTTCATATGTTTACATATTTTGTTAGCTGTTATGCCTAAGAGGGTATATCTTGTTGTCACGTTCTGCTTGAATTGCCATCACCTATGACAACTCACACCTTTGACTAAGATCCTTGTTAGTAGATCACAACCGAGTAAAACTAATATATCTGATTCTAACTATAAAAATAATAGGGAAAAAAGCATCTTACCATTGTTTTCATTAAAACTAAATTGATATGCAGAGTGTCCATACTAGATATATGCAAATCATCAGTCATAAGTTGGACATTGATGAGTCAATCCTTAAGCACTCCCATAGACATTTTCAAGTTAGCTCAGAAAGAGATAAGTGCAAAGCATTTAACAACTATTAAGGAATATTTTTATTGATTAAAGTCCCATTGAAAGTTAATTATCCAGATCTTCATTGATAGGCTACAAAGCCATGTGTAAACTAAAGTTGGCATAAATCACACCAATGATCAAGCACCATAATAGAAAAGATAGATCATCTTGGTAGAACAACCATCAGAGGTAAACACAATCTTAGATACTGTTGCTTGTTGTCTGAGCTAGCAAAGCTAGTCTCTTAATTACTAGCAGGAGTACAATAGTTTTTGAAGTAGAAATTAAACAGATGTTTGTATATTTGTATAAAATTTTCATTTATGAAGTAGAAATTAAAGCAAGACTATATATAGGAATATGACTATATAAATATATAGACCCATAGTGGTGTATGGATTAATAAGCTTATGTATATATGTATATATATTAATAAGTGTATACATATATAAGTATATATGAGTATATATATAAATTTATATATGAATATTTATATGTATATATATAACAATATATATAATTAAATTACTGGAGGGCACTGGAGGAAAGAAAAAAATAAGAAGGCGAAAAGGGAAAACAAGATGAGACTAAAAAGAAGAGCGCCCAAACAAGGAGACAGAGCATGGTTGCTAGCAACGATGACTAAGATGAGGACAAAAGGCCTCAAATCAGCAAGGATACTACCAAGCCTGAGGCCAACAAGCTACACAACCATCAACCCCGAAGTCTACTAAAGGAGATGAGAGAAATGAGCCTTAAAAAAGCAAACTTGAGGACCAAAGCTCTATCTACCAAAAAAGGAGGGACAAATAAAGAATAGGATAATTACCATCATGTTACCCTATAAAGGAGACATGACAAAGTTGCTAAGGAAAAAACTATGGATATTAACACAAAGCCATGTAGCCAAGAATCTCGAACACAATTGAAATGGTGGCTATTTTCAGGGTTAGCATCCAAGGTTCATCACCAAACTCGATTTGGTGTAGGCATAATCATAGCATATTCCATAAAGTCAATCCTATTATCATCAATCCATCTTAGGGTCCTTAACATCCTAGGAACCAAATCCACGTCCCTACGAATACACATAAACTATACCTTACACATATGGTAATCCACCATAGTTCCTTAACATCTATTCTTGTTGTCCATACCTGCATAAACTGAATACAATACTTGTCCATGTTCCAAGACATTAATCATAAATTATCTACATATCTCTAGGCCATAACATTTCAATTTGTAACAACTTCATTGTTCACAGTCAATAAAAATTTTAAATGTCCTTTACATTATCCATTTCAATCTTTAACAAACATTGTCCAACCCTATTAGTCATCACTTGGTCAAGGGTAATCTCATATAAACAAATTTTGTCATGACAGTGACTATCATTGATAGTTTTGATATCTTGTATTCTGTTATTAACAACTTTCACACCAGACAACATTAATACAATCGCTTCGGTGTAAATGTATTAAATTAGGTTTCTTAACACAAATCCAAAAATTAGTTAAATCCAACTGTTCAATTGTGATTTACACACCCCGTACAGAGACCCATTTTACTGTCCACAAAACCTCAAAAAATTGTTGCTTTATTATTACTGCTTTATGTTGCTAGGGCATCAAATATCTCAAATAATACTTAACCATTCAGTTCCAAAACAATTTCATATTAAATTGTATTGAATATAATATCAGATTCTAAGAGATTGTGTTTTATCATGTTTTAGAACATAAGATATGAATAAATCTTTGCAAACATGTCTGAGATGGAGGGTTTATCACAGTTTTTCAGAAAATTCAATGGATATCTTATCAAACACAACAACCAATGCTCCAACTTGCTTCAAAATAATCTTAATTCATTTTTCTTCATTTTCCAATTGATGATAAGGTACATTTAATCCATTTACCAAGTTAAATGTTCATGGAAACAACAAATAACAAGACTGTCTACATTACTGATCAACCGTATTAGACTCAAAACACAAACATGCTTCATTTAACCAAAATATAAATACATTATAGTCATTGTTGGTGGAGACCAATATAAATTACTTAATTTACATCCCCTTTACAACCTTCAACAAAGATTTGTTCATCCAAACTCTTGACTTCCCACCATTTATGCAGAATCATGGTGACAGTTAGAGGTGTGATTGTTCCAACTTGTCACCAACTTCACCACTTCCCCAATTTAGACCATCACATGAATTTTATAATGCATTTTATAGTTCCTAAAATTCTAACCACCATCTAAACTGAACAACTTCCATTTTTGCAACTTTACAAATTCTTGCATTTTGGAAGGTTGCACTTTTACAATTTTTATGCAATTTTTTTTGCATTTTGGTACAAATGACTTTAGTATTTACATGAACCTTCCAAATACATAAAAATGGACTTAAAATGAATTATTACAACCCTTTTACCCTTTCATGGGTCTTTTGACATATTTTAACCATATTTACTCAAGTGACTCTATTAGGACTTTAATGCACCCATTGAACAAAATGACTCATTGTTTTTAAAAAGGGTTTACTATGACTTGGATTATATCACTATAACATTTAAATATAAGAATAGATCCAATATGAATGGAATTTAACAATTTATCCTCCTAGTGTGCTTTTGTGCTAGGTTCTCCTGCACCATACTCCCAAGATTGAAAAATTTCCAAGTCCCTTGGAAATGTGCTCTATAGGAAAACATTTGGACTCAAAATGTCCAGCCTTAGCTTTGTATTTTTTTCATCTTTGCCTCATATATTTGTCTATTTTCCTCTTGTCTTTTCTTCACTCTTGGTGCCTCTGCTCTACCATGTCTTCAACTGAACTCACTTGACTTCCTTCAATGGAGTTCATCTGGATGCCTTTCATGGTGCTACTCCAAACTCTTGTCCACCCTCGAGTGATGCTACAACAACCTCTCTTGCCTCACATAGGAGTCCTTTTTTTCCTCTCTCCCTAGGTCTTTTGGAAACCAACTGAACCATCTCCTATGGTCCTAGACTACCTCTTATGGCCCCTTTTGACAGACCTTCATGTCTACCTACCTGCAGCTAGTGGATGAGCACATGCAACCAAAAACTCATCAACAAGAATCAAATAACAAATTCCTTGGGCTAGGTCCTGGTGTGAGTTTCCACCCATCACACTCTTAGGAGCTTCTAGCTCTGATAGCACTTTGATGCAGAGCATAACCAAAACATTTATAGGTGTAGTATGGTGAAATCTTTAATCTGTTGGGAGAAAGCTCAAACATAAAATGTTAGTGGATTAGCACATATAAATCATAGAATGAACAAGAAACCAACAAGACTCCATCATAACATCAGATTAAGCTTAAAAACAAGTAAATTGCACCCTATTCTACTTATTTTGATTTTCTCTTTTGAACGATTGTAGGTGTGCTCTCTCAAACACACAAAATGCAATGGATCCCAATGCAATGCATGATTGACAAGCAAGAAGAGAGATTCAAGGGCTAGTATGAAGGACTAGTCTCAAATCTTCTTCAAGATGATGTTCTAAGCTATGAAAATGATATGCAAGACAATTGAAATAAACTATGATTCATTAACCATTAGCCTAGCATGTAACTTCTAAATGATTTAAGCATGAAA
>MU227122.1:165541-182677 GCA_018584345.1 Thuja plicata | reverse complement strand
GATCAATACATTGTGCAGGTTTTGGAGTGCTGGGGTTTTTTTACCGAAAGGTTTTCCCCAGGGTATATCATTGTGTCATTCTCTGTTTTCTGTATGCATGGTATGTGGTTGCAATATCTTTGTTAAAGTAGTTAACGAATCTGTTCAGTTGTAAGGATTTAAAAGAATTTGCATAATACTTTCCTATAGAGATTAGCGTAGGAAGCTGTTTCCGCACCTGAGTTTCCTTACAGCTAGGCTGATAAGGATTGATTTGATTAATCGAGGATCATGCTAGGATGAGTGTGTGATGTTTTTCTAAAGATGAAAACCTAAGGGAGGTCCTAAAATGCAAGCTAAGTGAGCTTAAGAAGAGGAGGAACTTTTGTTTGTCGTGGTAAACTGACTAGTCATATTGCTCAAATCCAACAAAAGAAGAGTTTAGATGATATTTGCCCATGAAACGAGCAACCTTGTTGTTGTAGATTACTTTGTCAAATTCTTCCATTTTATGAATCTCTTGTTTGATGGAATCAATAATGTGTTGGTACTTGGTAGCCTCTCGGGTTGTGTTTTTCCATTCTCTTTGCATGGGTGGTAACGAAGTTTTTACCTTCTTATGTTTCTTGGAATCGGTCAAGTCCTATAAATAGATCTGATCTTGAATGAGCAATTGGAAGTTTTTCAAAAGATCAAATTTTGAAGATTGGAGCTCATGGTAAATCTATAAAAGGACGTCATTTTGATGATTTGAAAAAAGTTTGACATCGTTCTAATTTTCAATAGGTTTGTTCCATGGAAAGAACCAATTTCAACATAGTCAAATTAGAAAATAAAAAGCATAGGTCTAAAAACAATCTGATAAGGGACAAAGCAGCATTGACGGATACAAGCATGTGACAAATTTGAATGTTGGGTATTTCGTTCGTGTTTTTGATTTGTCAATGTTCTTCAAGCACTTCAAGAAAAAAATCTACCTAAGGAATTGGCATAGCATGAAAGTACTTGCTCGTAAGCTTAGGCACACACACAACAGCTAATCAGAATATGGTCGTCACCAAGCATGCAATGGCTCCACTCATGATGTCATATTATCCAGTTCCAAACGCTCTTAGGAACAAGTGATCTTGGGGAAGTTACTATCTTCCTTGCACAAGCATTATCACCTTTTGGGGGTGTTCTGGGTAGCTTCTAAGCCTAGAGTATTTAGTAAGGTTCTTCGTTTGATTGTATCCTCTATGTCCGCGCAAGCATGATTCAGGCGTATAGCCCCATAGAGCGTCTTGACAAAAGTGGTCACATAAATGTGATTGAGACTGCGAGGCCACACTTAAGTTAGACGAGAGCCGATTATAAGCTCAAATGATAATCAACTCCCAAGGATTTAACCCCAAGGACTAAATTTGATTAACGTGAGTTAGAGTGGTGTGGCTTACACCTCGTTCTCACGTGGGTCATTCCCAAGAGATTTTTCCCTCAACCGGCAGGCCCACCTAAAGGATTCAAAGTAAATTGGATTGGCGATAAAAGGAGTCTAGATTTCTAATTCTCCCACAAGGGGAAAAGAGCATACTCTCCTATCTAGTATCATTTTCTCCACAAGCACACAAGATAAGCTTTGTTCTTTCCTAGAAGTTTTAATTATTTAACATAAAGCAAGTGTGTCTAGGTTTTTGATCCTCCCAAAAGGGAAGAGAGCATAATCCCCTAACACTTGCTTCGAATTAGATAAAGAAATCTAGCTAATTATTCTATGTGCCTAAAAAAAAGATTAACACAAACATGATTGTTTGGTCGATTTTTGATTTGAGGCAACCTGCAAGACAAACATGAGTAGTTTTGAATTTGTGTCTTTGACGAGTAGTGCTACAAAAAAATTGATTAGTAGTTTCAAATTTGGCCTTTGACAAGCGTTGAAAACACAAGAACCACTTAATAATTGTTAGAAAAAGATAAAAACCAATTTGACAGAGCGCAAACACCGATTCAGGGCGCAGACACTGGTTCTTGTTTTAGCCTAAAAATGACAAAATGCAGAAAATAGACCAGAAACACAGAAAACTAGTAAGTTGCTATACCAGTCGGAGACGCCGATTTGTGAAATGCAAATGCCGGTTAAATGAAAACACTGGTTTGTGAATCGCAGACACTGGTTCATGAACCAATGTTTACGTAGATGTTGTTGTACCTACAAGCACAAAAAGACAGCAAGAGACAACAAACAAAGTTAATTTTTCCTTCCTTTTAGTCTTTAATCTGATCAAATTTACCCATTTGAGATTATCCAAACAACTAAAAGCTAGTGTTCTTTAATATATTATCAAGATTTGTTCCCTTAGTAAAATTTTGGCATTATAACTGCTTGTTAGATTGATCTCTGCTAAAAAACCAAAAGCTAAAATATTAAAAAGCAGTGGAAAAACCAAAAATCTTGATAAATAATAGCTGACATTTTGGAAAAATCTCAAAATTAACAAGGCCAGGCAGAGACGCCAGTTCAGGTCACAGACGCTAGTTCTGTGAAGATGCCGAACGGTGGTTCACAGAGAACCGATGTTTGTGAAGACGCATCTCCGTAAAATGCAGACGCTTATCCGCGTGCTGGGTAAAATTTGAAGAAAGAAAGACAAGAAGTTAGAAAATTTTAGGGACGTGGGTCCCACCGGGCGTGCTAGAATGTAGTATGGTGAAATCTTCAATCTTTTGGGAGCAAGCTCAAACATAAAACATTAGTGGATTAGCACATATAAATCATAGAATGAACAAGAAACCAACAAGACTCCATCATAACATCAGATTGAGTCTAAAAACAAGTAAATTGCACCCTATTCTACTTATTTTGATTTTGTCTTTTGAGTGATTGTAGGTGTGCTTTCTCAAACACACAAAATACAATGGATACCAATGTAATGCAATATTGACAAGCAAGAAGAGAGATTCAAGAGATAGTATGCAGAACTAGTCTCAAATCTTCTTCAAGATGATGTTCTAAGCTATGAAAATGATATGCAAGACAATTGAAATAAATTATGATTCATTAACCATTAGCCTAGCATCTAACTTCTAAATGATTAAGCATGAAAACATGAAACTAGAAATGAAAACATGAAATCTAGAGCTATGTTGGCATAATAACAATGCAAATATGAGAGATGAAAAATGAAGAGGAGAAGGCCTCTATTTATAGAGTTTTGGAGGAGAAGAAGAGGGCTTGGATGACGTGGCATCTATGTGGCATCCACATAAGAGCCACATAAGAGCCACCTAAGGGACACATAGGCTTGAGGGGATGGCCAATTTTGAGTCAAACTTGGCATTAAATATTGAGTGGCTCAACATTTCCAAGTGGGAGACAAAATTGTAAGAAGAATTTAAGAGGAATGGGTGCCCATTTTGGAGAGTATTTCCCCATGTGGGTGAGTATTCCATTAGCCTTAAAAAGGTTAGGAATCACCCTTTAAGCATGATCAAAGGACAGTTAGGTGGGGAAATATGTTTAGGAAATGAGGTGATGGGGGTAGGAATAGGGTAGGCTTAGGGTAGGTCTCTAGGTTGGGTTAATAGGTTCCTAGCTAGGGTTTAGATTATAATCAAATTAAATTTGAATAAATCATGGTTTAGAAGAATTAGGAATATGGAGGATTTAATAAATGTAAATTTATTAAAAAGGGAATTTCATGAGACAAATGTATTTAAATGAAATACATTAGAATAGTATTTAAACTATTTATAAATACTAGCAAATGAAACTATTTAATTGATTAAATTAAATAGTTAGAGGAATAAGAGGGAAAATAATATTAATATTTTTGGACGTCTATAATAGGACTCTAAATCAACCATGAAAACCAATAAATAACACAATTCCTTCAATAATTTTAGAGGCATAATCCATCACAACATACTCTGTCGAAACAAACTCTTGCCATACTGTCCTGTCATGACAGTTTTGATAGTTTCTATTCTGTTATTCATAACTTTTGAACTAGACCTTATTTTGAAAATCTATATGGTGGAGATGTAGAAAACTAGGTTTTTTAAGATCAAAAGGGTGGCTATTGTCAGAGTTATCTTTAGGCCAGACCATCACTTGGATGCCCATGAGACACTAGTAGGCAGGGAAGGAGCCATGTCGAGGTAGATACTAAATAAAGTGAAGCTAGGCCTTAACAATTAGAACTAAAATTAGATGCCACTATAAGGTTTAAATCAGCCTAGAGAGACTCAATTAAAAATAAAATAAGTTGCAAAATAAAAGAGCTAAAATACGCAATCCTGCTCCTAGTCCTGTGACAGGGTGTTATAACAAGGATTTGAAATACATAACGCTTAAATGCAGTGAAAAATAGAGAATAAGAAAATAATTCATAGCTAGATATCTTGCGAGCTTCATAGATAAAAGATGTACATCTTTTATGCAATCAATTATTCCTGTCAAAGTTTAAAGAGAAAGAGTCTATCTCCACATTTAAATGTCTCCTGGGGTGGGGAAGATCAATATTGAAACTTAATTCTAATTTTGATTCCTAGACCCCAACCCGGTCTTCCAAAATGAATGAATCTATCTAATTTGCTGCATCCAAGAGTTTAACATGAAAGAAACAATAGAGGAAATCCAAGTTCCTTCTCATGGTAGGAGCTCGATTGGAGAGGACCTCTAGATCATCCACTAGCAGGATAGGATTCGCTAGAACTGGCCTGCCTCCCACCAAGGAGAGGTCATAAAAGTATGGTTTGGGAATGGTAAGATCATCCTTGATATTAGCTAGTACTTTGTCAAGGTCGTCTAGATAAGCATTTTTGAAGAGTCTTCTACAAAGTATCCCAAGAAATTGCTTGTTAGTTCCTACCAGGAAAGTCGAGGCTAGGAATTATGCGGGTATGTCAGAATTGACTATTTACCTTTTATTATTGTTAATGCATTCCCTTCCCATGATTATGAAAACTACCCTAATGACTAGAAAGTTGGATGAGAGAAAGACACATTTTATCCTTTGTCCGGAGATAGGAGTATCAAATGCAATTTGAATTCTCTAACCTCGAAGCTTAATGGGCGTAGTCATGTTTCCTAGGTCCAAGCTAATTAACTCATTTCCTCCATTTGTGATCTTAAAGTAACCAAAGTAGATTGGGAATGGGCTGCAAGAAGAAAATGAAAAGGTTTCTAGGTTAGGATTACAAGAATAAGAGGTAGATGGATAGGCTAAAATGCCTTGTCTTCTACTAGGATTTGGTAGGTGAATGATCTAGGGCTACGGTGATATAACTTTTCGACAAAAATAGCCTAGTTAATCAAGAGTTTTGGGCAAGAAATTAAAGATAGAAACACACCCATAAAGACTAAATTATCTAGATTACGCTTAATAAATGTTACACACATATAACATAATCCAAAATATTTATATTTTAAACAATATTGAACTTAGAATTTTCTTTTTACATACCCTAATAAACTAATAATTTGCAGTATGTCAAATATAAAAATTTTCTAGACTTGTCCATAGAGTATTACGAACTTCTAAATAGGCAAATTTAGTTTGTCCCGCTGATAGTTAACACTATAAACTATCTATAATATACTATGTCTAGTACCAAAACATTGTCATCCGGTGGCTACTGTGGTTTATTGTCCTTGATCTTCCTAAAGACCACCTCTTCCTCCAAGATTTCTTCGTTTGAACCTGGTTCTTCAATCTTGACCTTGCCTTTACCTTTGCCCGTGCCAGGGGTCCTTCACCATCCTCTTTTGATGATCATTAGAGGAATGGTTTGTATCTTATCCAATATTGTGACATTGAAGGAGGAAGGCACTGTGAAGCCTTCCACATTAAAATAATTTGTGATCCAAGTCGTGTCATTTGTAGGTATAATCCTTTTCCATCGTAAAAGGAAATCAATATTCCTTTTCATAGTGGGCCACTGGGCATCAAATGCCTCCATATCTTTGAAGATGAGACAGGGTCTCCACAGAATCTGCACATTATGCTCAACGCTTCCAATTTCCGCAATCATATAGTCTTTTGTGAATGGAACCTGGTTCCTAAAATTGATGCTGAACATTGCCTCCTCAAGCCCTACCAATATTTTACTAAGGAAAAGGAGTTTGCAAAGGTTTATGACTATGGTTTTATCTATACCAACTCTAAGGAGGCAGGATATGAGAGTACCCACAATGTCCCCATTAGTTCTCATAGTATAACTATAATCAAAATGAGAGTCAGCTAGGACTAGTTATAAAGCTCACCTAGATAGGTTGTCTATCGGCTAGAGGATTCTGTTCTAGTGCTTGGGAGTGATAGGACCCTGAAACTCTATGTCTCTGGTAGCCAATGCATGAAATTTATGTACATTGGTATGCATTTTTTATTGAGTGGGTCAAGGAAATTTAGGAAGTCAACAACTTTGGGTGGTGCAAAGATGGAGCTTGGTAAAGGAGGCGTTGATTACTTGAGTTAATTCAAACCCTGCAATCATAAATGCTTACCCTTACTTGGTAAACTAAATGATGAGACTCAGGATGCATCCATGTAATGAGAAGTGTGCCACCTGAATTTGGGATTAATCTAAGGAAATCCATTCTAAGTGTGAATCAATGATACTCTTCCTAAAATGGCTTGTCACAATTTTATTTATACGAGTAAATTAAATGATAATAAAAGCTGGGGGATCTCTAGAGGATTTAATCATGTCACTTCAAACCTGTAATCCATCAAACTATGAGACTGAGAATTTGCTTGTGATTTTGAGATAGTGCGAATAAATTAAACTATCATTAAGGGTAATTTCCTCTTCCTTATGGCTAATAATTTTACCAAGTCTCTTAAATTTGTAAACTATACTAGATTGAAGTTTAGTTATAATTTGGAGTAATTGGTGTTAGAAGTGACCAATTAGTATCTGCTCTTGGCTAAAAGAGCAAAGGTTGAGTTTAGAAGTTTAGAGGGTAAGATTCTAGCTAGTATCACAGATGTATAAAAGATTTTAAAGATTCTAGTTTTAATAATTGATAGTTTATTCTGTCATTTTATAGACCTATTTATTCTAAAATGTTTTGTAATGCTATTATATTCCAATCTAATTCTTCTTTTAATATACTATGATTACGAAAGAAAATTTACATTATGGCTTTGTCTTATGACTAATACTTAAATATAAAGGTACTTTGCTTTAGTTTTAAAAGCTTCAGGAGGTAAGGATATACCATCCACTCCCATATTTTCTAATTCATCAGCCCTTTTATTTCCTTCCCTATAAATATGATTGAATGTTATTTTGAAAAAATTACTGCTAAGAAGTATGGCTTCCGAAAGAAGCACATTCAATCTCCAATTAGGCATTGAACCTATTTTGAGAGCATTAACTACTATAGTCGAGTCCCCTTCAATTTCCAGATTTTGTATTCTGAGATCTTTGCATATTTTTAGTCCTTTTATTAATGCAAGAATTTCTACCCAATTGTTGGTTTCATGACCAATAGGAGAGGCCAACACTGTTATTTCTCTTCCTTCACTATTGTGTACACAACACCCAATACCGGCTATTTTGGGGTTTCCCCTTGATGCCCAGTCAAATTTTAGTTTAAACCAGCCATGATGAGGCGGTGCCCACACACATTCTTCTCTCCTAGATTTAGTTATCTTTTCTCTAGGTCCAATAAAGGGTGGGAGGGCTAGGCCAATCCATTTCCCCCTAATTTTCTCATCCCAATAAGACATCTTCACCTCTCTCTTTTGCTGACCTTTAATTCTATTGTTGGTGAATTCAATTATGCTTGCTTCAATCTTATTAATTAGTTGTCTCACTTCCATTTTCTCGTTCCTGAATACTCTTCTATTTCTTTCCTTCCATAATTCACATACTAGGATCGATGGGGCTGTAGTCCATAATTTAGCGTAGATACTATGTTTCTTGATTTCCAGCTAGGCTTGGAGCATTCCAAGGATGGTGTTAGGGAATGCAGAGTACCAACCAAGGTTATTGGTTAGCCATTTCCAACACTGATTTGAATACTTACACGTTATTAATATATGATTGAGGTCTTCCTCATTTTCCTCGCACAAAGGGCACATGCTAGGACCCTCAAAGTTCATTCTTTTAAATCTATCCGTAGTGAGTAACTTTTGATGCAGGGCTACCTAGGTGCAGAGTCCTGCTTAAGGCAAACAATTTTTGTTGCAACAAATATTTATAGGCATATTTGTCTTGGGCCTAATATGTTTGCTTCTGATTATGTTGTAGTCATCCTTTGTATTATACTCTCCATTTTGGACCCGTCCCATACCAAAGTGTCTTTACTTCTATTAAGAACCAAATGTCTCTTTTTTAATATTTCTATTAGGATTCTGACTTCATTCTCAGGTAGTTTAGCACAAAAAAGTCCCTCCATTCCCACCCTATGTCATTTGTTGATTCTTTAATATAATCTTTAACTAATTTACCTTGAGATGATTCTAATATAGATCTAGAACTATTGTAGTTAAAACTTGTATCTAACGCTTCTTACCCACCCCAGGAGTCAGACCAAAATAGTGCTTCCTCCCCCATTTCTAGGTTCCAAGTTAGTTTACTAGAAATAATGTTGTGACATTCTAGCATAAAGTTATAAATATGAGAACCTCTAGGCGGGTTTTTTTTCTCTAAATATGTTTACAGGGTTGTTATCAGCTAGATATTTTGAAATTAAAATTTTTGCCCACTTAGCTTGGGGATTTCTATATAGTCTCTAAAATGTTTATTTAATTATGATTTTTTTTAGCGGGAAGATTAATGCAAGCTAGTTGGTAGATAGGCATAGATGCTAAAACTGATTTGACCATTGTAGCTTTCCAACTGAGGAGAGTCATTTTCCTTTCCAGGAGTTCATTTCATTTTTAATTTTTTCTATTGTTGGGTTCCAAAGATTAGCTGTCCTGGTCCCTTTATCTAGGGGTAGTCCAAGGTATTTACAAGGAAGACTACCAAGTTTAAAGTTAAGAGCTTTGTAGATCTGCTTCTCTATTTTATCATTTGTGTTAAAGAAAAAGACTTCAGATTTATCGACATTGATTTCTTTCCCTGAGGCAGCAGTATATGAATCTAGGGTATATTTAAAAGTTTTTGCTTCATTTTCCTCACTATCCCCATATATCATAGTGTCATCAGGAAATTGTTGATGGGTAGCTGGTTCTATATTACTAGATATAGTTATGCCTTTTAGTGATCCTTCATTTTTTCATGTGTGTATAGCTCTCCCAAAGCTTCTTCCATTATGCTGAAGAGGTAGGGAGAAATTGGATCACCTTGTCGGATCCCCCTTGAAATCTCAAAGAACCCTTCTGGTGTGCCATTTATCAAAACATATATCATGGGTGTAGATATACATTCATATATAAGATTAATCCAACTTTTAGCAAACCCAGAGGCCTCTAAACATTTACATAGGAATCTCCAGTCAACTTTGTCATATGCTTTTTTGATATCTAATTTGACAAGCATACTAGGATACTTTTTTTTTTTAACCAAGTGTATAATTTATTGGGTTATAATTACTCCATCATAAATTGACCTACCAGGTACAAAACTAGTTTGTTCCTCAATAATCAGAAGAGGAAGGAGTTTTTGGAGCCTAATAGTCAAAGTTTTGGATAACATTTTATATAAAGTATAATCAGAGCGCAATTGGTCTAAAATCATTAAGTTTTTTAGTTTTTTTTTTTGGAATAAGAGTTAAAAAGGTGTTATTGACTTCTTTCAAGATTTTACCTGAATTTCTAGCTCCTTCTAACGCCTCCGTGACCTCTTTTCCTATGAAGTCTTGACACTTTTGATAAAATCCTGTTGAAAAACCATATGGGCCTGGTGATTTATCTGGGTTCATTCGCATTAGAGCTTCCTTGACCTCGGTAATAGTAAAATTTTCTAATAGGTATTTATTATGTTGCGGTGTTATTACTTTGGGAATATGTTTTAGCATCTCATTTTGTTCGCGAAGGTTAGAGGATCCCATATTGTTAAGTATGTCTTTAAAATATTTGATTGTTTCATCCACTATTTCTTTATGGTGTTGGAGAAGCTCCCCATTTTCAATCTTTATTATTGTTATTCTGTTGGTAACTCTCCTTAGTTTAGTGTTGTTATGAAAGTAATTAGTATTTCTATCTCCTGCTTCTAACCAAGATTCCCTAGATTTTTGAAACCAAAAGATTTCTTCTTTAGTCAATACATCTTCATATTCTTATAGTAGCTTCTTCTCTTCCAAGTATAACGCCACATCCATACCTAATCTAATGACATCTGAGTTTACCTCCTTCAGTTTCTCCTCTAAAGCCATCTTTTTCTCAAATATATAACCAAAATTCTCTGAGTTCCATTCTAACAATTTTCTTTTGATGATCTTAAGTTTGCTGGAAACTATATACATTTTTGAACCTGAAACCTATGCTTCCTCCCACCATTATTTAATCAGATTTAGGATATTCTCATCTTTGAGCCACATTTGTTCAAATTTAAAGGGGCAATTCTTTTGCCTGGAATCTACTAAGATGTGTAATTGAACAGGGTAATGATCTGACCCAGAAATGGGAAGTATTTCAGCACTAAGAGTTGCATTGACATCAATTAGGCTTCCATAGAGAAAAAATTTGTCAATATTTTCTGTAATGTTGCAGAAATCTTTCCTTTTGTTCTTCCAGGTGAAGGAGTTATCTTGAGTATGTATTTCAAGTAACGAGTTTCTGGTTACCCAATTTATGAGATCGTTGGTTGGTTGTGGCAGTTTTATAATACCTCCTCTCTTTTCTGAAATCTTGGTAATGGTGTTAAAATCTCTGCCAATAAAACTAATTTGGATGGGGTTAGTACCAAGGAAAGACTCAATTTCCTTCCAGAGCTAGAGCTTATCTTTCATTTGTGTTGGACCATATACATTTATAAGGTTAAAAACTGATTATTTCTGAAATTCCTAACCTGACTAGTCATCCAATTTTGGTGTTTTTCTAGAATATGAAGGAGCTGGATCTAGGATCCTAGATGATGGCTAGTCCACCTAAAGCTCCTATGGTCGGGGACTCTTCTAGGTTTCTAAATCTGAGTTTCTTTTTAAATGTTAGTGCTTCTTCCCTACACATCTTTGTTTCTCTAGTAAAATTATATCTGCATTGGTACTATTGGCGCATCATTTTAGGATCTGCTACTTGTTATGGGCATTAAAACCCCTAACATTCCAAGTTAGAACATTCATGGCTCCTTGGGAAGGAACTTTCCCTTCCCTGCATTTAAGAGAGTAGTGATTTTGACCTTACTAGAAGCTTATCCATCTCTTTCCCTAAGTTCACCCTTAGATTTTTTTCCCCTCTTCTTTAGAACACTACCACAATCTGGGGATTCTTTACTATCTTTTGTAAAGACAATACCATAGGTGTCAGGGTCCTTTGCTTCCATATTTCCTATGTCTTCCAATAGATTTGTTGTGTCCTCTTGTTCATCCATCACTTGCATTTCCTTTATGCCCTTTATTAGGAGTAATTTATGTAATATTAGTTCCTCTTCATCACAGAGTTCATCTAGGAACATGCTAATGAGCTCATCCAGGATGGTATCTCCTACATAATTTGTGATAATTTCTACTTCCTTTTCTATTTGGGTTGAGGAGGTTTCAGCATATCCTTGTTTTTCTGCCATCTTGTATGTTTCATCATTTAGAAATCCTTGTTGTTAGTTCTCTTGATGTCCAACCTCACTGTTCTTCCCTTCCTTGGTTTGTTGCAATATGACCTTATCATCCTTCAGCGAACATTCTAAATCTTTTTTAGTTGAGTGTACTTTATCTGAGGTCTCATTAGAGTCCATATTATTGGCTTCCTTGTCAAAGATAGTTCCTTCTCTAGAACATTAGTTCTGAAGATATTCCTCATCTTCTACCTCTGTATGTATCAAGATTGAGAGGGGCAGTCTCTATTTTATGTTGTGATTCCCCCCATTGCCATATTCTCTGTGTTGTCTGTAAAGGTATCCTCGGGGTGGTTGGTAATGGTTATCCCTTCCTTTTCTGCCTGGGTTGGAGATACTAAAATTGACCCTTGTCTTTCTGGCCTCATGTTGTATCCTTTTTCAATCTCTGTTTGATTTCTTGCCTCACTACTTTTCCTTTCCTCAGTTTGTTGTTCTATATCCTTGTCATTCTCCACAAAGTTTCCAAGCACTTCTTCAACCAGATTCATTTTATCTGAGGTCTCTGTTGTATCAATTTTCTCTACTTTCTTCTCTGAGGTGGCCCCATATTTAGAACATGGATTATTACTGATGTTTGACCCACTTTAGCTGACATGTCATCACACTCTGTTGTCTCAAGATTGCGATTGTGTTTTGGTGAGTTATCTACAGGCTTTGCTTCCATATGTAATCTCAAATAACTTTTTCCTTGTAAGGGACTGCCCTTGTTTCCTTGGATATTTCCTTCCATTGTAGAATCCTTTCCTTTTCATGGAGGTGTCTCAAATTTATCCCTTACTAAATCTGTTGTGGGGTTATCTTCTTTTTGTATTTGGTCTAAATGTATATCCATACATTTTTCTTTCTGCGGAGATTCCAAGCAATCTGAATCACGGTTCTTCTTATTGCATATTATTTATGCATTACTCTGTGGAATAATATGATCTATTATCAAGGTTCCATCGACCTTTCCTATCTCATATGGAATTCCTGCATCCATTCTTTTTGTGTCCATACTAGAGCTATCTTTACTCTTGCATCTACTTTCTTCCACTTTATGAAGAATTCCATCCATAGTAATTGAGGGACTGTTGTCTAGACCTTGCTAGCGAGAGTTTGAATCTATTAATCCCATCCTAGAATCTTTATCTACATGATTCTTCATAGGATTATGGAAAAATCCTCCACAGTCATTTAGAAAAGATACTCTTGGAATCATTTTTTTAGTTATCACCATATCTTGTTCTAGGAAGTTGTTGTTTAAAGTAGGTGATATATTGCACTATTGATCAGTGCTTTCTAAAGAAGGATCTAGTCTGAGTGTGGTATCTATGGGGGTAGTTCTATTAAGGATTATTTTATCCTCATAGTCCATACAGGGTACGTCTTTCAAAAATTTAGGGTAAAGCATGTATACTAGCCCTAACTGTTTGAATCTAATCAGAGCTGATTGGGATTGATTAAAATTGATGTTAACTATAATCGTGACATTGTTATGCGGTTGATCTAGCTCCCTTATCCCTACAAATTCCCCAAAACAGTTTCCAATTGTTTTAAATGATTCTATGTTAATTAGTTCTACTGGGATATCAGGGATAAAAATTGACCCATGTACTTTTACATTTTTCAAATTTCTATAAATAAATTTAGGTTGCCAATCGAAAAAAATAAAATTGAAAACTCTGAATTTAGGGCATTTAGATGCTATAAGATCCTCTTTAATTTTTTTGTTACTGCGTTTTAAAAATAGAAAACCTTCAGTTAGGATAACAATACTTACCTAATCTACAAATTTTACTTTGAACCAGTCTATAATATCCTCAGTATTAGCTCCTAAACCTGTCCATCTAGTGAAAATTCCTTTGTTCTTACAAATTTCCATCACCATGTCCATATATCTTGTTTCAAAGTTTGGGTATGCATCCATAATCTCCCCCAGGTTTGTTTCATCATCATTGTTCTTCCTGGGCGAGGATGGTTGTGGTGTATGGAGGCACAGTTTGGTTTATTACCTCCTTTTGTGTGGTGTTGTATATTTATTTCATGAGTGATGGAGCAAGTGCACATTTGGGGATGCCCTAACACTAGCAGGATCCATGTCGACCAAAATATTTGAAGATTTCCTGTAGCTGGGGTGGGGAGTATATAAACCATCTTTGTACTTTTGGTATGCTTCCTTGAGTGGCTCTTGGCAATTAGACCTAGCATATAGCTTAAGAGAACCTTCTTTTGATGAATTCTTCCCTCCTGATTGGGCATCACTTAGGATCCGTCGATGAGGAGGAGAGTAAACATTTTGATTTAGATTTCTGGGAGCCCTAGCCTGAAAATAAACTGGATTTTCCACCCTGTTCTTGTGTGGTGGATACATTGAAGATTTTTTACCATGCTTTCCCCGAGAATGAGCCCTAGAGAAATTCCTAGGGGAGGAAGATGCAAAAATATCAAATTTATTATGGATCAGAAGAACATCTGGCAGTCGAGTCTTTGATTTCTTCAATTTCCTTCCTCCTTTAACCAGTTGCCATTCTAAATCCAACTGGGCTTCAGTCTGGCCATCACTAATCAGAGTAGGGAGACTTGGATTGGAAGTGTTTGGTCCTGTATATTTGGTTTTAGAAAAAACAAAGAAGAATCTGTCCAAAGAGTCGATAGTACAGAATCGCGAGCAAGACTTTTTTCACAAAAGTAGAGCCATTTCATACTTTTTCTTGATAAGATATCTTTCTATTAATGTTAATATTATTTGTTAATATTAATTATATTTTAAAATTTTCATGTTTTATTACATTTCATTTTCAAGAAATCAATCTCTCTCTAGGTTAGAGTTAGGGTAAGAATCAGGGTGGGGTTAGTGTTGTGAATATGGGTTAGGAGTACAATTATGGTTCAATGTTTTCTTATTTGAGAAGAAGGGGATATTTTTTAGATTAACAGTTTAGAGTTCACAAGAGAAAAGGAATACCATTAAAACTGTTTGGTTCATTGATATGATTTCCTTGATGGTTATCCATGCAAGTTAATCTCATTTTCTCCTTGCAAGTTGATGTTTTCTCATCCATGTATGTCCCATTTATTGTTTCCATCAACATAGAACAAGTTGTAGCTGACTCGTCATTCCCATTTATGTACTCATCCTATACATTATAAATTATTATTTCTGTGTTGAAGTGACATAAATGGACTGTATGATAGGCTATCTAAAAATTGAGTGGAAGTAATCATGGCTACACAGTTTCCTTGTCAAATATTTTATGAAATGACGACCTTGTCTAATTGCAGTTACTCCAAAATAGCCTTTGTTACATTCTTTGTGGATCAGGAAATTATGTTACAAGTGTGATTGACCTTGCCAAAGGAATGAGGAAGGTCAAGAGATTATATCCTCTTGTACTAGTAGTCTAACCAAGCCACCATACAACATGGAGATATAACATATCTTACATCCAAATCAACCATACTAGAATAGATAAATATTGTCACACAACAATAGACGAGTGTTCATACATATTAGGGAAACTACCATGAAAAAGTCAGAACGACAATTTGGGCTGAATACAAGTTGGCCACATGACTACCTCCAAATTTAATTGCTAGTAGGGTTCCAATTCAAGTGAAGTCGATGTCTGGTACATGTCCATGTTAGTACAATAGTCGAAGCACTCACACACACACACACACACATCATATCAAGAAGTAACATGCAATGAAGGGGGAATCGAGACATCACATGGGCCTCGTAAGTGAGTAAAATGACATCCTACCATACAAACTCTTCTCCGAAAAATGTGTACAAGAATATTTATTAATATAAACATTCATTGTAAGATACAATTCAATCGAAATTTTATATTTTAGCTAACATATATAATTGAAATTGGTCTATTTTTGGGGGCAATAGGTATGTCATATTTTTGTAATTGCAAATATAATACGAGACTATTGGTAATGGGTACACCATATTTTTGAAGGTTAATTTATATTTTTTTGTTTTTAGTGGTTAACAAATTTCAATTGAATTTAAACATTACAGTTGAAACTTTACTAAAGTTGAATTTTCTCACTTTTTTTGGGTAGTGCACCAATTTTTATGTACGTAGTACATCTATTTAATTTCTCTTACAATTAATTTTCTAACAAATACAAAATTACTATTTCTTTTATGTAATACATTACCTTATATATTTTATGTAGACAATTTTGATGTATATTTATTTTTTGATGTCTTCATTGTATCATTTTCAGAAAATAGATGTATTGAATTACTTTTGCAATTTAGTCAACAAATTATTTCTGTGTACCTGACTGATAGAGAAGAGTTGGTGGTTCTTATAATCTCATGATGGGCCCATCTACTTTTTAAATTAAACTAGAACAAACAAATGACCGTGATGTGGCTTTTCACCGTTGTATGATTATATGAACTTATTGTTGGGATTAATGGGAAGTATGTACTGAGAGGGGAGGGGTCAATTAGTACCTCTAAATTTTTTTGTATCCTTTAATCAATTAACCTTTGTAATCAATTGCATGTCCATTCAATCTGGTCGAAACTATCTTGATGTGAGTTATATCAATTCATAACATTAATAAACATGTGAATCATTCATAGAAACATTCATGAAAGTAATTGACACATAACACAAGATATGATATCGCAGAAAACTCTTGTTAGGAAGTGAAAACTACGGTGGGGATGACACCCACAAAACTTCACTATCTGTAGAATGGAAGGGGCCGGTTAAGGCTTACAATTTGATCACTTCAGATGATCTACCCTTTTTGGAGTACCGGTGGAGACCTGTTAAAGTCTACTCTGTTAAGAGCTTTAGCAACACTATTAAGTGTGCACTCGGTTAAGATATTTGATGTTGGACTGTTAAATCCACCTTCCTTGAAAGCATTTTTACACTTTGCTCCACTTGTTAGTGTAAAGGAAGAAAATGGATTATATGATGTGTGTTGGTGTTGTATGTTTGATTAGGGGTGTTATATTTTCTTAACCTTTACATTTAATTTGTAATTGATGGATGTGATATTGTAATGTAATTAAGCATGTAGGGGGAAGGAAGATAAGATATTCCTCTTTTATCCCCAAACAAACAAATGAAAGATCCAAGTTGATTAACCCAAAAGAAGGATCAATGCACAAATGAATCAATCATTGGAAATGAGAGAAAGGAAGAAGATATTAAATTTTGTTTTATGATTAAGGAGGTATGATATATAATAGTAATTGAAAAGAATGAGAGGAAGTACCAACCTTAAAGAATTGCAGATCAAAGAATGTTGTTTTCTGATGTTTGTACTCTGTTTCTCAAAAATCTGAAGTATGATCCAGAACCGGAACGCAGAGACAAACAAAACTAGAAATAATTTTCTGATCTGACACCATCTTATGAAAAAGGTTGACCTTGACCCAATAATCTCACCCCTAACCCAATAATCTTGACCCTGAACTGCACAGGT
>MU227122.1:140255-151706 GCA_018584345.1 Thuja plicata | reverse complement strand
TTGCAGTAGATTAGATGAATGAATGGTCAAAGTATATACATGTGCAGAAATGTTTTAAAAGTTTTAAGAGTTACTGATTCACCCCTCCCCTCTCAGTAACTTGGTTAGTCTTGATTATTTCCAACACATATGATATATTTTCCTTCTACATATCATTTTCCCTTTATGAATATACATATCCATATCTACCATTTTCCCATTTGAATGAATGCACATAACATTTTCCCTTTTTATTTTGTACTTATATCATTTCCCCCTTTATTTGATATTAAGGGCCAAGGTCATTTACCTTAGAGCTTATTATAAATATGGGAATGTGAAGACTTCATGTCCTCTATCATTTTCTCCTATTGCTCTTTAAGGTTCTCTAGAGCCATGTGCTCAAGTGTGATCTTTGAATTCATATCATAGATGTTTTCTACTACAGACATCTCGGGAGTTCCTATCAATTGCCTTGCAGATTTGATATGATGTTGGAGCAGTGTAAGATTTGGCAGAAGTTGAGCTTGTAGCTCAGGTACTTCTTCCCTAAAATGTGTTTCTTCTTCCCATATCTCTTTCCTTAACCTTTTTACCTCAATTATCTTCTCATAATGCAGTTTGATTGCATTGTCTCCATCTGTGGTTAGGCTACTAGCACTGTTTGCTAGATCTGCATCTAGCTTTGCTATATTGTCACTATTTTCCTTAGTGAACTTCTCTATTGTGCTCAGCTTTTGAATCAAGGTTATAGCTTCAGATATGATGGGGTCTAATTCAAATATGAATTCTGATAGCTTTACCTTATTTACTACCACTTCTTGGCTGATGTTCTCTATGAGCTTCTATTGGTACTTCATTTCAGCTCTTTCCTCAATTGCCTTCTCAACATCAATGTTCTGATTTGTGATTGCATCGGTGAGGGTAGCTAGTTGATCAATTATAGGCTTGTTTTGATCAATATCAACATCAGGTACAATTTGATGTAGTATGTCTCGTGTTGTCTCCAGTACCATGGAGTCCATGCGTTGTTTATTTAGCTTCTCTTGCAATGCCTTCCTCTGGCATATCTCTCCATATTCTTGTAATGCATCAATGTCAAGTGTAGAGGGGTCACACTTCGGTATTTAAATGATTTGATCCAGTGTAACTTCTAACTTATTATTCTTTGTCTTGTTCTTCTTGTATGACTTAGTGGAATGTAACACCATTGCCAATTTCTCAACCTTCTCTATGGTGCTTGATGAAGTGACCTGTTGTGCTTCTTTTTTTTTCTTTGTGTCGGTTTCATCTCGTTGGGTGTCTACAGATGTCTCCACATCCACCTTAACAATACCGGTAGCATTCTTGTCTATTTTCTCAAGAGTACCATCGTTTGGTTTTTCTCCTTCGTTGTTGTCTTTTGCTTCATCAGTCTTGGTTTCTTCATTCTTGTCTTGAGTCTCTCCATCTTTTTCTTTATCTCCTTCAGTAACCTTGTTGGTGTCGGTTACATCTTGAGTATCTCCGATGTCTTTTTGACCATCAGTTTTATCCTTGTTTGCTTCTTCTCTTGCATCCTTTGGAGTATTTTTCTCAGGTGATTTTCTTGTATCAATATTGGCAATTTTCTTGGAATGTTCACCTGTGCAATATCAATTGTTGTGTCATGTTCATTGGTTGTGTCTTTTGTAATAGTGACATCTTCATCCTTATTGATTTCATCTACTAGGTCATCGGTAATGTCAGTGACATTAGTATCCACAATGTTGTCATTTGTGGTATCATCCCATGTTTCATCTGCAACATCTATAGTCTTGTTCCCTGTTGTATCATCCTCTTCTTTATCTAACTCAATGGATGTATCATCTTTAGTTTCCTTGTCAACATCTTGTTGTTGAAGGTCTTTGTCGAGGCTTACCTCCTCAATAGGTCTCTTCATGATTTTGCACCATTTCTTGTAGCTTTCCTTTTCAAGTTCAATTAACTTTCCTTCAAGAAACTTATATGCCCTCAGCTTTGGTGAGAATTCCTTGTTGTGTTTCTCCATCATCTCATCTATCTCTACCTTCTTAGATTCAGGTGGCATTACAGAAACAAGTACTCTCTCTCTGATCTCTTTCTCATTCTTCAATGCAAATGTCCAACAAGAGGATAATCTATCCAAGAGTTCCCTTGGTACATAACTTCCTTCAAATTGCATTGTTACATATTTGAAGTTGTACAATTTAGCTATCATGGCTGCCTTAACTTTATTCTGATCTTCTTGATTTAATTCTGCCATTTTCTACTGTGTGGATGTGTAATAGATCCAGAATTTGCAATATACATACAAATGTCATCAATAGTGTCAGGTTATTTTACCTTGACATTTTCTACCTCTATGGCTTCATCTTGCTCGGTGTCTTCTATGTCCTCTCAGGTTCTGATGAATTTCCTTCCTTTCTTGTTTTGTCCTCTTTTCGGTGTGGAAGCTTTCCTCTTGTAAATCTTGACCTTTCCTTTCTTCAGAGGTGAAGGAGTAGCTTCTTTGGATGTTTTACTTCTAGTCCTTGAAGCAGTTGTTGTCCTTGGTTTCTTAGATGGTGGAGGAGGTGACGTATCTAACTCTATTTCCTTGGAGTCATTCTTTTCTTCATCTTTACGGACAAATAATTGTTCTTCAGTTTCCTCCTCTTGTTCAACTTCTTCACCTTCCTCAGCTTCTTCCTCGGTTACTGACAGAATCTTCTTGAGATTCTTTACCATCTTGTCTTTCTTTTTGACTATTTTCTTGACAACTAGGCCTGATTCAATTCTTGTCTTGGCCTCTTCATATGTTCCAAACCTTGGTTGCTTCTTGTCCAGTGGTTCATTGATTAAGGCATCAATTGCCTTTGTTGCAAGAGCAATGTTGATCTCTTATTCCAATGGTTATAACCATGTTGTCCTTGCTACAATAGGTTTGATGTAAGTTTTATCTGTGTCAACCATGAAGCATATCTCATCCTTATATTGCTCAATGAGTTGCTCAGGGATTCTTACCCTTTTTTGCATTCAGTTTTTGAATACATTGAAGTATTCATCCATGACTGTTTCAAAGTTATCTCCCAGTGCAGCTATGTGCTCACTGATTTACATGGTGACCAGTTTGGTGCTTTCCCATTTCACATCTCCTACCGATGAGAAATTTTCTTGAAAATAAAAGAAGATACACATTATCAGTGAGCCAAACTTACAAGTGTTTGACTTTGCATTCCTGATTTTCTTTAGGTTGTCCTTCAACTGATTTAGGAGTAGCTTAGATAAGTCCAACTATGTACCCTTCTTCACAATTTTGTAGGTAGTTTCCACTGCACCTAATGCTATGTTGTTTAATCTACTTGCCTGGAAGAATTTGTAACCCAAAACACATGCACCAAACTTGATCTCATCATTGGTAATTGTTGTTACTTTCAATCCTCGGCCATCCCATTTGGCTACTGTCATATTTTCGGTCTCTACCTTCAGTGGATGCTTTAGTGCCTTTAATTTACTGGTTATGGGGTAATTGGTGACTACATGGATGACATCTCAGGTTATTACCTTTGGTTCATCCAACCATAACTTGTTGTTATGCATTCTGCTCAGCACTAACTGAATCAAATCAGTTTTGAAGACCTGCAAAAACATTAGGGCATTGGTGAGCCCTTCTACCTCAATGTGTTTGTGTTCTTCCTTGAGTGTGCCATCATCACTACAAATCTTCTTGTAAGCTTCTTCTACCTTTGACGTTCCAATCTCTGTAATCTTGCAATGTATGAAGGATCGAACATCTTCAACCAGCAAAACCCTAGTTGGACTGCGCAAAAATGCACCAGTGTCACTGGGTTGTGAGGCAACCTCCAGATGGATCTTATAATTAGGTTCCTCACATGTCATGTTCTTGATGAGCTTGAACTCATATTTCTTTGCATTCTTAGATTTCACGGTTCATAAAGTCGATGCCATTTTTTAGAAAATTAGGGCTTCTGTGTAATGCGTAAAAATGGAGTTGTCTGTCTTGAAGAACTTACCTTTTGTGCTTGCAAAGATCTCTGAACTACTTTGGAGTGATGGAGTTCAAGTCAAGATCACTCTGTAGCTTGGTTTATTTCTACTTTAAATCACCTTTGGTTTCTCTGCTCTGGGTGTCGTGACAAATGAGTCATTATGATGCCTTATTTATAGTTGTTGCCCTAAAATGCATGCCATAAATTCTTACCAACTCATCCGTGTGTGAATATTGAGTTCTTCGGTGAAGACTTTACTTCCATCGGTAATACTTACAACATTTCAGAGCAGTCAATGTTCACTTTTCTTTTTCCGACAGGTTTCGATATCACTGACAACTTGTTCATGTGCTTTTTTACCAACGAGGCTCGGTCTATACCAGCAACTTTTGCTTTTAACCAACACATCTCGGTAAATGTAGGTAGTCTTTAACTTTGAGTGTATACCGATGAGTTTTAGTATATATGCCTGAAAGCATAGTTATCACATATTTCAACAAGTACAACCATGATGCATATTTCTTATGCTAATTTGGAATTATATCAACATATTATTGAACTGATGTAAAGTAATAGCTTAAGGTAATGCAATTCCATACTTACTTGTTCTGCTTAGGTGGGGTTGTTGATGTCACCAGATCCATTGGATGAGGTGTCACCATTTGTATTGCTCATTCCAACTTCATCATTGCTTGAAGATTTTCTCCACATTTTGTCTCTAGCCCTCTAGATATCTTCAATGGTGTTTCCATTGGGATATGTGCTTGTCTGTATCATTTGGTCTTTGCAAGCTTTCTTGAGATGACCAACTTTATGACAGTGTAAGCATGCCATTTCGGGGTTTGTCCAGCCTCTATACTTTCTAGTCCATTGTCTCATACATTTTTTAGCAATGTGACTATATCTTCCACATGCTATACAATTTGTCCAAGTATTGTAGTCCCATACATACTGATTACCGATTCTCTTCGGTTGATAGGGAGTTTCTTGACCTTTAGGCTTCCATGATTGTCTTTTCTTTTTACAGCATTCGAGAGTTGTGTACCTATTCATTTTGCATGTAGGATAATATTTTCCCATGTAGGTTTCCTTCTTTGGTTGTTTTATCTCAGACTTGCATTCATATGCTTTATGACCTTTCTTGTTACATTTATAACAGAATCCTATGAATGAAGATGTAGATTTAGGATACCTTTCATTTTGCCTCTGCATACATTTGATGTATGGCATTTCTTTCCACAGTGATTGCATGTAAGCTTTCTTGGTCTTGGATTTTCGTAGACATTCTTTGGATTGGATTGATTTGATGATTCTCCATTTTCGGTAAAGCCTAGACCGTTGTTGTTGTTGACTCTTCTTGTTCCCTCAATAAAATCATCCATTATGTTACTACTTTATCATCCTTTTTGATAATTTCATTATGTTGTTGTATTCTTAATTCATGCTTTAAGTTTTCATTCTCATCCCTCAGTTCACCGATGTCTTCTATTCTTTCAATGAGCTCAACATTTATTCTATTTGCCTCTTGACTCATAAGAATAATCTGATTTGTTATCTCACGGTGATGCTCTGTAAGTCTTTGTATTTTAGACTCTTTTTCTTGTAGCTTTTCTCTGATCTTTCTTCTATCATCAATAGCTAGTGTTCTTTCTTGTTCAGCCTATCTATCATTGTTCATGACATCAATCATCCTTACCATCTGTGTCTCTTGACTAATTTGTAGAGATTAACTTGTCCAACAAGATGTAGATTGATTTCAGTTAGGCTTGTGATGCTTTCTTCTGATGTATCTGATGCTTTGTTTGTAGTTGATCCTGAAGACTCAAAGAAATATCGAATCTCTTCCTCATGATAATCTGTGTCATTATGGCGAGATTCCATATTCTTTCTTTCATCCTGCAACTGTCTCATGTTGATTATAGCTTCTTTATACTGTTCATAAAACATCTGAATTTCAAGCTTTTTGTTCTCAATATTTTTATCAAGTTTGTACTTCTCCATTGTATGCTCTCTTCTCTTAAGCCTTTAATATTTCCAAGAAGATTATTATCTCTGATACCAATTGTTGGGATTAATGGGAAGTATGCACTGAGAGGGGAGGGGTGAATCAGTACCTCTAAAACTTTTTGTATCCTTTAATCAATTAACCTTTGTAATCAATTACATGTCCATTCAATATGATCTAAACAATCTTGATGTGAGTTATATCAATTCATAACATTAATAAACATGTGAATCATTCATAGAAACATTCATGAAAGTAATTGACACATAATACAAGATATGATATAGTGGAAAACTCCTGTTAGGAAGTGCAAATTGTGGTGGGGATGACACCCACAAAACTTCACTATCTGCAGATTGGAAGGGGCCGATTAAGGCTTACAATTTCATCACTTATGATGATCTACCCTGTTAGGAGTATTGGTGGAGACCTGTTAAAGTCTACTCTATTAATATTTTTAGCAACATTGTTAAGTGTGCACTGGATTAAGAGATTTGATGTTGGACTGTTAAATCCACCTTCCTTGAAAGGATTTTTACACTTTGCTCCACTTGTTAGAATGATTGCAAATTACAAATTGACCTGGTAAATGCAATCTCCTATTGCTGATACAGATCCTAGGTAGTTCACATAAAAAGATTATCACCTTAACTATGATTGAATAATACCTCTGATTATCGGTTTCCTCTGATCTTGTTTCTTCTAACCAAATCCTCCCTTTGTTTTTCTTGTTCTTGAAACTCTCAATTCAATCCATAGATGTGCTTGTTCTGTTCTCCTCTCTCTTTTTCTTTCTCACACACACACTAATGAATGATTGCATCATCTATTTATAGATGGATTGACTTCATTGAGTTATGATAAAAACAATGTTGACTCTAAGATCAAGTTTACAACTTATACCTAGATCTCCTAGTCTATGTGTTTTAAATTAGTTAGACTGATTAAAACACTTACATTCACGTATCTTGTCCCTAAAGCAATAGATTTAAAACAATTAAATATCCTATAAATTGAATACACTTCCCTTATCTGACGTGGAAGTCAGATCCACTTTTTGCGGCCTACAACTGACTTTCAGTTTTGTCTGTCAGTCATACTTTGACTTTCCTTCAGTTTTGTCTGTCGGTTGCACTGTATCTGTCTTTTCGGTCTACACTATAACTTGCATTTTAGGTTCCTTTGTTGGGCTCCACTTTATCTTTCTGCTTTGTGATTTTTGGTTTACACACTAACTTGTGTCATCGGTTTTCTCTGTACTTAGTCATCTTTGGTGATCTCTTAATTTGATCTTCGATTTGCTCTTTCTTGTCTTTCAGTGTAGGCTTATCAAATGTGTTGTTTGTATACTAATGGCAAATTAATGTCATCACTTATTGTATTTTTAATTATGTAGGAGATGTTGGAAATATAGCACATTGTAAATATTTGATTTATTATTCAACTTATAAACTTCATTATATAGGATAACATAGAAAATAAAACTAATTTATAATAAGAAATCTTCAAATGTTAATGTCAAAATATAATACAGAATAGACATTTCCAATTAACGTATGAATAATTTATTGCAACTAAGATTACACAAATAAGTTTCTACTTATCACTACTCAAAATTATAATTACACAAATATGACAAACAATAGAAATAGAACAAAATGAAAATAACATAGAAAAAAAGGCGTAACCATTGCACACTTAGGTGCAATTGCTAGTTTATTATGTTTCCACCTAGAGATGAAAAACCCTTTGGGTGTTTTCCACCATATTTCCCACCTAGGATTAAATATATATTGACCCACTTCTTAATGGACATTTTCAACATTTTAGTTTCTATTATATATATTTATCCCTATATAATGCTTTTATTTGTGATATTATTATGTTTCCAAGTAGACATGATTAATCTTTTAGGTGTTTACCACATCTGTGTTTTACATCTAAGATAGCATGAACTAGCTCTTAATTGAACTTTCAACATTTAGCTTTCCATTAATCACATCTATGTTTTACACCTAAGACGAACATGAACTAGTTCTTAATTGACCTATCAACATTTTAGCTTTTTATTATATATATGCCCTTATATAATGCTTTTGCATGTGGTTATATGTAGAATTAGAATTCTTGACATATGGAGCTCAATAACAATCTATGACATTTATGGAGTTAAAATTAAAAAGGTAAAACTTTAGCTTGAATTTCTATTATTTATGGGTAAAAGTACGGAGCTGTGTCACACTTGAGGACCATTTTGGTAGTTTCGTCCGGACCTATTTTTGCTGAAACATGTTTGGCTGTAAATACATGACACACACATGGTGCCATGTGGCCTCGATGTGGCAAATGGGTTCCGACCAAAACTGGTCCGGCCGAAACAAGTCCGACCGAAATAGTTTCAGTCGGAACCCATAAAACTTCTATATACCCCGAAATTTGGTTTGAGCGGCTCATTTGCACTGAGCGCCTTCCGAGAATTGCGAAGCGGAATAGGGGTACTTTGGCAGAAAATAGGTTGGTTTTTTTTTGGTTTTTCTTTTAAATGTTTTGAAGTTTTCTTTAGTTAAATTAATGTAATTACACTATTATTTGATGTTTTTTGTTTTAATTTTGTTATTTTTAATTTTATAAAATATAAAATATTGTTTTATGTAGATTTAATATTTTTTTCAATTAAGATTATATGTTAGTTACTTATTTAATTAATTTAGTTTTATTACAAATGTTTCAAAATAGTAGGCAAATATTACAAAACAGTAGGAAAATGTTACAAAACATAGGAAAGTGTTACAAAACATTTGGAAAATATTACATTAGGAAAATGTTACATTAGGAAACTTTTACAATAGGAAAATGTTATTTACTTAATTAATCTAGTTTTATTACATATGTTTCAAAATATTAGGAAAATATTACAAAATATAAAACCAACATGAAACTGAAACATAAATCAACATAAACTCTAACAAATTAACCCTAACATGAAGCTGAAACATAAATCAACAAAACTCTAACAAATTAACCCTAATAAGAAACCGAAACATAAATCAACTTGAACTCTAACATTAACCCTAACATGAAACCTTAACCATATTGAACCCTAACATGAAACCTAACCATATTGAACCCTAACATGAACCCAAAGAAAACCTTAGCAAAATGTTACAAAACATTAGGAAAATGAACTACAAGACATTAGAAAAAATTAGTATTACAACATGTATCGTCTTAAAATGGAAGAACTTCCATGTTAAGAATGTTTAGCCCTATTTAGGGGATGTTTTTGACTTTCATCATGTCATCCTCTCATTTTTTCATCATCCCCTGCTTCTGTGCCTATTTAGGACCCTGATTGGGCCTCTCCGGACACCTTCTACCCCACCTGGCATATTTTCCAGGGGTTTTGACCCCCTGGGTCAAGGATGACCTCAACCTTGACCTAGGTCAGGAAGGACCTCAACCTTGACCTAGGTCAGGGTCGACCTCAACCTTGATCAGGGTCCCCCTTTCAAATCTGGAAGCCTATCAGCTGTCGGGGGTCATCCAAAATTCAATTTTCCCGATTCCGGGTCGGCTGTTTCAGTTTCTGAAGCGTTGATTCCTAAATTATATTTAATATAGTCCTCTTCTAGGGGCATGGATCTAATTGGAATTTAATCATCCTATTTTGGCCTCCTTAGAAGATTGTGCCCTAATTCCATATAAAAGAAAGCCTCTCTCTCTCTCTCATTTTCTCTAAGTCTTCCAAGTGCAAAAAGCTCTAACCAAGATTTTTTCAAGAAGCAAAAGGTTCAAGCATCCATTGTTATACATATTTTCAAGCTTTCAAGGTGTTCAATTCTTCCTCTCAAGCATTCAAGTTCTCCATTGAAGATCAAGGATTCAAGCTTTCAAGCCTTTGAAGGGATTAGGTGCAAACACTCAAGATTCATCATTCAAGCCCTAGATCTAGCCATCATGGTGGTGTGATCTTCCTTCAAGATCCTTTGTGCATCCTCAAGAAGCTTTCATAATCTCTTCAAGGTGGATTCCAAGCATACAATCATGGAGGTTTATGGTTTCTAAAGTTCATGCTTTCATACTTTCATATTTGCTTACATTTGAATTACAATTGTATATCTATTGAATATCATAGCTTCATTGTTAGATTCAATTCTACTACTTGCTAGCATTCTATACTTTATTGATTTCAAGGTTAATTCCTAAATTGGGGTTTGACTAAGGCAAACCCCTCCCCCACAACAAACAAACCTCTTTTTCTTACAGGTATAGGTTCAGGACTATAGATTTGAGACCAGATCTGGATACCCTTTTCGGCTTTCTTTCATACGGCACGAACAGATTCTCTGTCGGACCTATGCATGTCAGGTTTGAAATTATTGGGTCAAGGTTGAGATTTGTGGGTCAAGGTCAACCTTTTTCATAAGATGACATCGGAATGGAAAAATATTTTTGGGTTTTGTTCGTCTCTGCATTCCAGTTTGGGATCATCTGTCAGTTTTTCTAGAAATAGTCTACAAACCTCAGAAAATAGCATTCTTTGATCTGCAATTTTGTAAGGTTGGTTCTTCTTCCTATCCTTTTCAATTACAAAATTTGAGATCCCCTTCTTTGTTCTTTTTCCGAATAGTTGACTCATTTGTGCATTAACCCTTCTTTTGGGTTGATCAACTTGGATCTTCCATTTGTGCATTTGAGGATAGAAAAGGAGTATCTTATCTTCTCCCTAATCACAATTACAATACACAATAAATACAATTCAAATTAAATGTAAAGTAGGGTTAAGGGATTTAACACACTTTAAGCAAATCAAACAACAATTAACAAATAACCTCTTACCTCCCTCCTCTTTTTTTCAATCTTTACATTTTGGTGAACCCGCGATAGAGAACTCCTTCTCTTTGGTGTTAGATTTACATCTTAGATTACAATTTTCATTTATAAATACAAAAACACTTCTTGCATTTTCATTATGAAATTATTTTGGTGTATGGATATTTTTCTCATTATTCTTCTTTTAGCATCTCTTTATAGTACCTATGATGTCTATGAGAGTGTCATCCACTTTATCATGTTTGTTAATCTTCATGTTTCACTTGCTCATGTTATTTTAAGATTGACCAATAGTAGTCTCCCTACTTTCAAAACTTTAATTAAGGATTTGTGTAGTGGACTTATTGCTCTTTTGGATTATGTGAAGAATTTGGTAGATGATACTCCTTTACCTAATCTTTCTAATCCTAATCTTAACCTTCCTAATCCAATAATTTCTAATAATCCCACTCCTATTCTTCCATCTTCCATCCCTAGTTCTTCTCGTACTTTTGTTAAGGCTCAAACTATGGTACAACATGAGGATGTGCAAGAATTTCTAGATTTACCTTCTCCTTCTTATCCTATCCATGGTGATAATAAAGGGAAATCCAAAGAAACTTCTCCTAAAACCATTATTCCACCTTACACAACATTCTCTCATAA
>MU227122.1:127027-139034 GCA_018584345.1 Thuja plicata | reverse complement strand
TAGCCATGATAAGGAGGGGGGCATATATAGGGTCTCCCTTGTACTATAGTTTAAATTTATTTACATTTTGTAGCATGCTAAATCCTTGGAAGGTAATGCACACAAGTTGCTAAATCCTGAAGAGACACGCATTTTTACTTTTATTTTTGCTAAATCCTTGGAAGGTAACACACATAAGTTGTTGAATCCTGAAGAGATACGCACCCTTTTTATTTTACAATATGCTAAATCCTTGAAAGGTAATGCACATAAGTTTCTAAATCTTGAATGGACACGCATTTTATATTCCATGGTGATACAAGAATGTGGATCTATGGATATTTTAAAAGCCGTCAGAAGACGCATTTACAATAACAAGCACATTTTTTGGGTGAACATGTTGGGCTCTTCCCACATGGTGATTCATAGTAAGGTGGGCATCTTACTAGGTGAGGTAATCACTTTCTCTTCTCTCTTTCGCTTTTATGCTAGTAGGATTAGATCATGAAGCTATGTTATCTATGGT
Source organism: Thuja plicata (assembly GCA_018584345.1). NCBI lineage: Eukaryota > Viridiplantae > Streptophyta > Pinopsida > Cupressales > Cupressaceae > Thuja > Thuja plicata. The sequence goes on along the minus strand of MU227122.1, from coordinate 138,529 downwards.
GTTGTTCTTGTCTTACTTATGTAGTCATGTATGTTTTCTATGACTAACTGTTCTTTACTTTCATATCTTTATGTATGTATGTTGAGTTAGAATCCTTGGTTTGGGGGCTCATATCCCTAACTTAGTGATATTCAACCTCATTGCAATCCACCAGGATCTTTTTCCTCTAACTTTACCATGAGCACGTTCGATTTTCATACTCCTGCTAAAGTGGGGGCTTAATGTATCATCTTAAAATGGAATCACTTCCATGTTAATAAAATTTAGCCCTCCTTAGGGGATGTTTTTGACCTCCATCATGTCATCCTCCCATTTCTGCATCATCCCCTGCTTCTGTGCCTGTTTAGGACCCTGATTGGGCCTCCCCGGGCACCTTCTACCCCACCTGGCATATTTTCTAGGGGTTCTGGCCCCCTAGGTCAAGGTCAACCTTGACCTTGACCTAGGTCAGTGTTGACCTTGACCCTGACCAGGGTCCCTCTTTCAAATCTAGAAGCCTGTTGGCTGCCAGGGGTCATCCAAAATTCAATTTTCCTGCTTCTGGGTTGGCTGTTTTGGGTTCTGAAGCATTGATTCCTAAATTATATTAATATAGGTCCTCTTATAGGGGCATGCATCTAATTGGAATTTAATTATCCTATGTCATCCTCCTTAGAAGATTGTGCCCTAATTCCATATAAAAGGAAGCCTCTCTCTCTCATTTTCTCTAAATCTTCCAAGTGAAAAAAGCTCTAACCAAGATTTTGTCAAGAAGCAAAAGGTTCAAGCATCCATTGTTATACATATTTCCAAGATTTCAAGGTGTTCAAGTCTTCCTCTCAAGCATTCAAGTTCTCCATTGAAGATCAAGGATTGAAGCTTTCAAGCCTTTGAAGGGATTAGGTGCAAACACTCAAGATTCATCATTCAAGCCCTAGATCTAGCCATCATGGTGGCGTGATCTTCCTTCAAGATCCTTTGTGCATCCTAAATACTCTTTTATAATATATTCAAGGTGGATTCCAAGCATACAATCATGGAGGTTTATGGTTTCTAAAGTCCATGCTTTCATACTTTCATATTTGCTTACATTTGAATTACAATTGCATATCTATTGAATATCATAGCTTCATTGTCAGATTCAATTCTACTACTTGCTAGCATTCTATACTTTATTGATTTCAAGGTTAATTCCTAAATTGGGGTTTGACTAAGGAAAACCCCTCCCCCACAAAAAATAAACCTCTTTTTCTTGCAGGTACAGGTTCAAGACTGTAGATTTGAGACCACATTTTGATACCCTTTTCAGCTTTCTTTCAGACGGCGTGAACAGATTCTTTGTCAGACCTGTGTAGGTCAAGGTAGATATTATTGGGTTAGGGTTGACATTTTTGGGTTAAGGTCGACCTATTTCATAAGACAACATTAGAACAGAAAAATATTTATGGGTTTTGTTCATCTCTGCGTTTTGGTTCAGGATCATCTGTCAGTTTTTCCAGAAACAGTCTATAGACCTCAGAAAATAACATTCTTTGATCTGCAATTTTGTAAGGTTGTTTCTTCTTTCTATCCTTTTCAATTACTATAATTAAACATATTCATTTAATCAATTAACAAAATTTGAGATCCCCTTCTTTGTTCTCTTTCTGAATAGTTGATTCATTTGTGCATTAACCCTTCTTTTGGGTTGATCAACTTGGATCTTCCATTTGTGCATGTGAGGATAGAAAAGGAGTATCTTATCTTCTCTCTAATCACAATTAAAATACACAATCAATACAATTCAAATTAAATGTAAAGTAGGGTTAAGGGATTTAACACACTTTAAGCAAATCAAACAACAATTAACAAATAACCTCTTACCTCCCCCCTCTTTTCTCAATCTTTACACAATGTTCATGTATTAAACATAACATTGTACCCTAACATGTGAAACCCTAATATGAAACCAACATATTGAACCCTAACATGAAACTGAAACATAAATTTTAACATAAGCCTTAACATGAACCCTAACATAAAACCCTGACCATATTGATCCCTAACAGAAACCTAACATGAAACCAACAAATGAAACTAAAACATAAATCAACATAAACCTTAACATGATAAATTAAATTTTTCTTTCGAACATACATGTATTCAAGTGTTTTATTTTATCTATTTTATCTATCATGTGACATGGCATTAGCTATAAACTAACATGAAACTAGAACATGTTAACCAACATAACACCTAACACTAAACAAACATATATGATCCCTAACCATGTAAACCTAATTTAAAAGTAGATCCTTAAACCCAATTGAGAAATTAACCATAACATGTTCAACCAACATGAACCATGTAACCTTCAACTAGAGCACATACTAGAAACCAACATAAACCCTAACATGTTCAACCAACACATGAACCCCGGCCTTCAACTACAACACAAGAAACCAACATGAACAGGCTAACCATGAACAAATTAACCCTAAACCTAATTGAGAAATAAACCAAGTTGATCCCTAAACCTAAACATGAAACATTAATTTATATTCAACTAGGCTAGTTGTAAACCTAGAGACAAAATTGATCCATAACTCAAAACCTCTTTTCGTTAGAAAATATGTGCACATGTATGTATAGATGATTTTAAATCATTTTTCTTTCAAATGTATATGCATTGAAGTGTTTTCAAGTTTATTTATTTGTAACACGTGTTTAAAAATATATAATTAAATTAGAATTGGACCATGTACATCTGCAAAGATCTAGACATATATTCTTCTTTATACTTTCAAGCATATAGATCTATTTTTTATATCACATGGCATCAGGTAGCGGGGCATCACCTATAGATTTTGGAGATGCTAGTGTACACGGGGGTGGTAGTGATCACTCTTATCATAGATCTGCTGAATCTAAAGAGGGCAGGGAGCATTTATTCACCAATACCATAGCTCAATTGACACGAGCTATTGAGGTTCTTGATCAGAGGATCTAGTCATCCACCACCCTCCCTAATAGGGATAGGGTGAAGATCATTATAGAGGACCTAGTTTGTATGATTAACTCAGTTCAATCATACAACCCTTATGATAGTATATCTATTGATACATTCTATACTTCTCTCACCCGTAGCGTTTCTGGCACTGTGAAGTATAGACAGGTTTATTCAAAGGTCTCCACTGCTATGGTGAAGACCATGTTTCCTCATTATCGAGACAGAGCGCAGGTCAGAGGTTATATGACTACTCGGTGTGAGGATGACCTTGTTGCACCATTTATATATCCTCGATGGTTGGTTGCTCATCATAGGTTGCCCCAGAAGAATGAGCTTCCACTATATTTCTGCAAACAATTGTTTGCAGAATTTCATTTACATCATGATGTTGATTACTCAAATTTTCTCGGTCATGGTAGGTAGGGGATGGGGAGATTATCAGATAGATTCAGAGGGCCTAATGCCCCAGTGCCTGCTAATAAGTTGGAAAAGGTGGGTCCAAACCTTTTGGTCGTACCAAAAGGTTTAGAAATGGCAATTGCAGGACAGAGTGTACCTGATGATAGGATCAGGACAAATGTATTTTCTAGTATCATGAGTATCGTGACACGGGTTCATGAGATGTCATCTGATCTTTTAGGGAGATACATGTTGCATTCCCATTCTAGCATTCATCCACCTATACAGGATGCATCCTCTAGTGATGATCCACACCATATAGTAGATATACCATCTCCCTTTGAGGTTGCATCTATATCAGATTTGGTCCAGTTGCATCGTATGAGCGCATGTTTATCCAGTGATCTACTTTGTGCATATCAGGCTATATAGATTATCGACAGGGTTCCTCTCAAGGATGTCCCAACATTTATCCCCACCATTCTCAGTAGATCTACTAGATTAGGTTCTCGGGGTGCATAGAGACAAGAGGATATTCTGGCACCAATTATAGCTCCTCAGCAGACTGCAGTTGATGATGATGCATCTCACTAGTCTACCCAGGCCACTTCATCATGTCCAGTTCATCAAATTTTTACTAGCTTTCTTACAGATGACCAGATTGATCCCATAGAGGTGTCCTTACATGAGGAGATTGATCCCAATGATGTAGACTTACATGATTCAGAGTTTAGCGATATCGGGAGAGTATTACATGTTGCTACGGTATATATTTATTTAAATTTTGATGTATTTATAAAACTTACACATGTAAATGACATAAATAATTTGAATTAAATTTTGATTTTAATATATATATATATTCTCCATAGTATTCTAGACGGTATGGAGCGTGGATATGGAGATTTACAGATTCCTGGCAATCCTGTGCATCATGACTGACATGTAAATTTATATGTTTTTCAAACTTAATTTTTCTATGATCATAAGTATTTAGTTTATTATACATGTGTGTATGCATGACATATATTTATTTTATTGCACACAGAGATCAGGAGGAGGTGGACCATCATCAGGTCACGAACCATGATATGGTCCTAGTTGAGCACATATGCTATTTTACATATTTCATGTTTCACAGACATATTGTAGATATTTCATATACATACATGTTATTTCAGACCTATACATTTACATGTTATATGTTGGTATGTTATTTCATATTTTAGACATATTATATGTAGATGTTCATTTTTGTCATTTCATATATGTATGTATGTATGTATGTATGTTATACATGTGAATGAGTTATTTCATATTTTAGACATTACATATATACATGTTCATTTTTTTCATTTCATATATGTATGTATGTTATACATGTGAATGAGTTATTTCATATTTTAAACATTACATATATACATGTTCATTTTCATCATTTCATATATGTATGTATGTTATACATGTGAATGAGCTATTTCATATTTTACACATTACATATATACATGTTCATTTTAGTCATTTCATATAAGTATCTATGTTAAATACATGTGAATGAGTTATTTCATATTTTAGACATTACATATATACATGTTCATTATAGTCATTTCATATATGTATCTATGTTAAATACATGTGAATGAGTTGAATACACGTTACTTTTAAACATTTCATATATGAATGAGTTATTTCATATTTTAGAGTTATTTTTATGTAAGTAACTAATCTATTCAAATTATCTTAAGGGGATGTCTTAAGGGGAGGTATAAAAAACATACACACCAAAACATAAATTTATAAAAACATACACAAAAGCTATATAATGAACTCATTGAACCATTAATATTCAATTAACTAAGCTATTCAATTTGTCATGTAAGTAATTTAAAGTAATTTAAAAGGGGATGTCTTAAGGGGAGGTATAAAAACATACACATTAACACATAAATCTAGAACAACATACATAAAAGCTATATAATAAACTCATTGAACCATTAATATTCAATTAACTAAGCTATTCAATTTATCATGTAAGTAATTTAAAGTAATTTAAAAGGGCATGTCTTAAGGGGATGTCCTTGATGATAATGTGTTCATTTGGATTGGTACTTTCTACCTCATCCAAATCAAATTGTGCATGTCTATAGGTCACTTGCACAAATATTGTAACTTGGTCAGAATGATAATATTGAGCTTGAAGCTCTGATTGAGGGGAGAATGTATAGTTCTCAGAAAAATCTACAACTGAAAGAATACAACCAGGTGGAAAACAATTTTTGGAATCACGAAACTGTTTAGCTTGCCATCTTGCACCATGACAATGCTGGATATGTGGATAAATTATAGTACGAAACCTGGTCATAAACTCAATGTAGGGAAATTCACTCTCCTTCAATACAATTTTTTTGGATTCATCTCTGGTCTTAGTTCGGTATGTCTCATATTCAAATCTCTTCCACAAAACTAGCGTTGCAACATTAATATTTTCAATTTGCAATGGAAATTTATGCAAATATCCACAGTCACTGCATGCACTCTTTATACATTGTACTTTGAACTCATCTGAATCTTATGATTTCTCACATAAAATAGACTTCATAAATTGTGTCATACTTCCAGGGATGACCATATCTAAATTAAGTACTGCCATAACCTTTTTATATAATTGAAATTATAGATGAAACTCAACATGATTTCAGCAACAACAAGTTTCACGTACCTTATTTATGCGTACAAAGAAAGGGCGCAACCTCTCAAACATTCTTTGACATATTTTCACATCTAAAAATTCTTGCTTGAATGCTTCAAACAATTTACTTTGTGTTGTATCTATAAAATGTTTTGGATGTGCAGTTTTCATACCGGTCTCTTCATCTTTGATATGTATAGTATCCCTTCTATTAAAAGAAACATGGGAGTGAGCGGTCCAATATTCAATGACCTATCTTTTTACATCTTCAAAATTTTTGTCTTTTCGAGGAAGTATACAAATATTAATTCAATTCTTTTGAATATTTTCGTCTAACATATTTCTCTTCCTGATATATCTTTGAACAGTTCTTCTAGATACATTCAGTAAATCAAAAATTACATGTACTTGTTTTCTCTATGACAACCTCCTACTAGATAAAGTAGTCATCAATGTTCTACATGTAGCACTTAAATCGGCTCCTCGACTTGAGTTGTTAATGTCGTTCAATGCATCTTGCAAATTTTCAACTATTATTTGATTTACATTGTCTCCTGATTTTTTCTTGTTATAAACACCTAACAACTCCAAAACATGAGTCATTTCTTTTTTCTTAAATAACCTAGCAAATAATTGTGCTTTTCCAATCAGACTTTTATTTTGAAAATATTCATCCCAAATCTTTTTGCATTGTTTCTTTTATTGTGCTTTCAGGTACCAATTCATCATATAAAAATTGACTGAAAAAATGAATCATCATCCATCTCCATCAAATTGCTCATGTCAAAAGATATATTTCCACCAATTTATTCCCTTACTTGAATTGGATCTTCTTGGACTTCAATAGGTTCATCTTCATTACGTTTTGTATGACCTTTCATTTTGTCATCCCTTATTCGATCATATTTTCTTGTTTTGTTCCTTTTATTCTCCATTGCCCAAATTGTTCAAATTGAGAGCTTCGATTCACCTGCATACACAAAACCATATACTCTTGATAAAAAATCAAAAATAATATTGATAAATACATAATTTAATATTGAACAATGCTTTTATTAAAAACATAAAAAAATCTCAAAAAACTATAATAATAAAAACATGCAAATAATACAAACCTTCTTGATAATCTTAATTCGTAGCTGCCCTTTAACGCCCAAAAATATGCCTTTAAAACAATTAAACAAATAATTTTATTAAAAAAACATTTTCTAAATCAGAATAATTGATAATTGTTTTTATTTTTTTATTTTTTAAAAAGCGTTTATATATATGAGCTTTGAGGGTCGTGGTCATCCATGCGACCATGTTTGGTCGGCCTTAGTTTTGGCTGAAATTGTTTCGGCCGGACCTGTTTCGGCCGAAACTACTTATGTGGCATCCCATGTGGCAGCCAAATAAGCAAAAAATAGGAAAATTGGTAACACGTTACTTTTGGGGCTTAATTGACCACCAAAACTTCTTTTTTAAAAAAAAATCTAAAAATAACCTTTTGTAGAGCTCGGAGTTTAGATTATGGTCATATAATTTTTATAGTATTTTGATTAAATATAATATATTATAAGTTTAAAAAAAATCCAAATAGGTATTTTAACATTGAAGAACATGCTTGTTCGAAAAAAGAAAAAAAATAGGAAATCATGTCAAAAAAATTTAAAACTTATATTTAACACTAGAGGAGAGAGTCCTCTTCAAGAATATATAACTTTTTTTGTATTTGGTGTAGATTTGCTAGGGCAAATTAGGCGGGAGAAAAAAACTATTAATTTCGGGTAACTCCGACTTTGAATAGTTATAACGGACAAAATATATACTGAAAAACAATCTTTTTTTTTCTACACTAGCTGTACATGTCATCTAAAAAAAAGTCTGAAATCTGAGAAAAAAAAGATTATTTACATATATTTTGTTGGTGGGAACTAGATCCTCGATTTTCAACGTTTTTCAACAATTAAAAAATGGACTTCAAAAATTAAAAACTGTGTCAATTCTTATTCAATTTAAAAAAAAAATTATAGGCATAAATTACATCCAATTTTACACATTTCATTAGTTTACATCATTTTCAAATTCTAAACACAAATGCCACTTTTATGTCATTAAAGTTTAGGGCCCATTTGTTTCGCAGAATTCGTGCATGCTGGAATTGCCAGTTCTGAAATTCTGCTATTCTCAAAATGAATTCTAGAATATGGGCTTATCATGTTTGGTTCACTTGGAAGATGACTGAGAAGATGCAGATTATGCATTTGGTTCCACAAAATTGGAATTGGAATTGGAATTTTCTTTTTGCACACATACACATATACACACATGTGTGTATATACACACATACACACATATATACACACACGTGTGTGTGTATACACACATACACATGTGTATATAGACACATACATGTGTATATACACATACATACGTATGTATATACATATACATATATATACACACACATACACATATATGTATATACACACATGTATATATACACATACACATGTATGTATATCTACACATACACATGATGAGATTAAGTTTTGTCATTAGTACACTTAGTGAAAAATATTGAAAAATATATGAATAGAGTATGTAGCTAACCGACGCACAAAAGAGAGGATACCCGACGAGGTAAAAAGTGCTAAGTATGGAATTGCCCGATGAACACTGACAAGTGTTGTATCGATGAAGTAAACAGGACATCACCGACGGGTCAATGAAATAACACAAAGATCATCACCGATGATACAGTTTTGAGAAAAAAATTGACGGAGCAGAAAAGGCATACCCGACGAACAGTTCAAGAAAGGAACACTGACGGAGAAGAAAATTGACAGACTGACAGAGCAGCCTGACCATCAGAACCGACAGTCAGTTAGAGAACCCGCAAATAGTGGATCTAACTTTTACACGTCAGATAAAGCATTGTAATTCTATTTATAGAGTTTTAATTTGTTTTAAATCATTACTTGAGGGTCAAGCAAGCATAATGTAAATGTTTTAAAGCATCCTAACGGATCTAAAACATATTTAACTAAAGATCAAGGTCAAGTTGTAAACCTTGGATCTAGAGTTAACTTGTGAAGCGTGAATCAAGAATAGAAATAAAATCTAGTATAAATAGATATTCAATCAATTATGAATTATGGATTCATTGTTGTTGATAGCCACGAAGAGCATCTAAGGAGCAGAAGACAGAATTCATGCAAAGTTCAGAAATAGATTATATCTAGTTATCAAGAACACACAGAGGCTACCGACGTGCAGAGAAAGGTATTATTCAATCATGAAAAGATGATTACTCATACATAGGAAGCTTTATTGGATTTGTTAGCAGCAATCAGAGATTTCATACATCATCATATCAAAGACTTATCCAGTTGCATTCTAACAAGTGCATCGCATCTAAAATCCTTTTGTAGAAGGTGGACTTAACAGTTCTTTACAAATCTCTTAACATAGTTCACACTTAATAGTGTTGCTAAAGCTTCAAATGAAGTAGATCTTAATAGGTCTCCACTGCAATACTCCTAACAGGGTAGGTCATCAGAAGTGACCAATTGCAAGCCTTTACCATCCCCTTCTTATCTGCAGATAGTAAATTCTTGTGGGTAACAATCCCCATCGCAATTTTTACTTTCTAACAGGAGTTTTTTGCGTTACCATATCTTGTGTTATGTGTTATCTATTTTCATGAATGTTTCTTGTATGATTAGAAATTAAAGAACTTATGTTATGATTGCATATGCATAAAGAAAGATGAACAGTTAGATAAGAGAATTTACAAACTGATGACTAAGGGTTAATGGGATAACCAAGAAAAGTTTTAGAGGTACTGATTCACCCCTCCACTCTCAGCACTACATTCACAATATAATTCTAACAATTGGTATCAGAGCTAAGTCTCTTTCTTGAAAAAGATTAAAGACTTAAGAGAAAAGATCAGAGCAATGGAAAAGTACAAACTAGATAAGACTATTGAGAATGAGCAAATACAGATGCAGTTAAACTATGAGCAGTAGAAAGAGGCCAGAATCAACTTGAGAAAACTTCTTGATGAAAGAAAGATTATGGCAAATAGGTTGAATGAGGACTACAAAGAATCAGAAATACAAGATTACTTTGATTCAGCAGAATCAACATCAAGTAAAGAATCAGACTAATTAGATGAAAAGATCACAAGTCTACATGAGGCCAATCAACATTTGATCGAGCAATTGAGAATGCTGCAAATCGGTCAAGAGACTCAAATGGTGAAAATGATTGATGTCATGAATGATGCAAGAAAAGCTGAAAATGAAAGAACGCTAGCCATTGATGATAGGAGGAAAATAACAGAGAAGTTGCAAGAGAAAGAATCAGAAATTCAAAGACTTACTGAGCATCACCATGAGATTACCAATCAGATTATTCTTATGAGTCAAGAGGCAAACATACAAAATATAGAAATCGTTGAAAGAATACAGTCTATTGCTAAGCTAAGAGAAGAGAATGAAAAATTGAAGCATGAAATCAAAGTCCAGAATCAACACACTGAATTGATCAAGAAAGCTGAAGATAGCAACAAAAGAATGGATGATTTTCTTGATGGACAGAGAAGAGTCAACAACTACACAGGATTAGGGTACAATGAGAATGGTGAATATTCTAATCAACTAGATCAAAGGAGTGCTTTCACAACCCCAAGATCCAAGAAGTTGGCATGCAATCACTGTGGAAAACCCGGCCACACCTCAAACATTTGCAGAAGCAAAATGAAAGGTTTTCCTCAAGCACAATCTACTTTCATTGGTAATTGTTATAAATTTCAAAAGAAAGGACACAAGGCACATGAATGCAGATCCAAAGTGACAAATCCAAAAAGGAAAAACTACATGGACAAGTATTGTCCTACCTGCAAGATGAATGGGCATACACATTAGGAGTGCTGGAAAAAGAACAACAAGGCCTGGACACCAAAAGAAACTGATAATAGCTACAAACTAACCAGAGTCAGAACCTCAGAAGTTACACAGTCAGGTTCTCCACCTCCTCCTACACCTAAGAAAGAAAGAACTACAACCGCTTCAAGAACAAGAAGCCAGACTGCAAAAGAGTCAACTCCTTCACCATTACTGAATGGAAAAGTGAGGATATACAAGAGAAAACCAGCCCCTCCAAAAGTACAAACCAAGAGGAGGAAGATGACTAGAACTAGAGAGTATCTAGAAGACTCAGCTATGGATGAAACTGATGTAGAAATACAAAAGGAAAAAGAACCTTTGGTTCCAACAACAATTGAGAAAATATGCAACATCATCTCAAAATCCCAATCTGTTTCTGATACTAACATAAGGAAATGGTTAAAATTTAGTATAGAGGATCAAAATAAGATTGAAGAAGCAATAATTGTTAAAATGTGCAAACATCACTATGTTCCACTACAATTCTTAGAATATGATGTTCCCAAAGA
>MU227122.1:102487-116070 GCA_018584345.1 Thuja plicata | reverse complement strand
CACATAAATCAGTATGGACTAATTCTAGAATTGCATCAAATGTATGGGTTTTGATTTTAAAACTAGACTTTGTCATTTTACCTTTTTGACAATTCTTACACATGATGTTGTCGGGCTTGGTCATCGTTAGTAAGCCTCTGACATTTCTCTTTTTTCTAATCTTTATCATGTTGTCAAAATTCACATGACACAATCTTTTGTGCCACAGCCATATGTCTTTGTTTGTAGCAATCAAGCAAGTGGTGTTAGTATCATTCAGATAGAATAAATTACCTTTTGTCTACTCACTGGTACCAATCAGATTTCCTAATTTATTGAAGATCTTTGCTTTCTTATTTTCAAATGCTACTTTGTGACTTGAATTATTCAACTGAGAAACACTCAATAGATTATATTTCAATCCATTTACCCAATAAGCATTTTCACATTTTATCTGGTTATTCAACATTATGGTTCCTCTAACTTCAACTGGACAAGGTGTGTCATTACCCATTCTTACTGAACCACTTTTATAGTATTAAAAAGTCTCAAACTTTTGCTTATCACTGGTCATATGGTGAGTGTAGCCACTATCTATGATCCAAACATCATTTTTAATAACTTTAGATATGAGAGTTATTTCTACATACCTTTCTTCATCATCATCTGAATCATCCTTTACAGCCACAAACACCATCTCGATGTCTTCATTAGATTCGGTGTCAGTATCATCATCTTTGCCTTTTTCTAGGTAATTGGCCTTGTTTCCTTTGTCCTTATAGTCTCAGATATCTCTTCTTTCTGATTGTCGATAGCTTCTATAATCACCTCTGTTAGACTTCTTTTCAAATGATCTGTCATTACTTCTGTCATCTTTTCTTCTATTAGTACATCTTGCAGCAAAGTGTCCAATCTCTTTGCAATTAAAACAAACAAGTGGTAATTTACCTTTGTATTTACCTTTGCCTCTCTGCATTCTTCTGGCCATAAGTGCTTCAATTTCATCAAGATCATCTTCTTCACTTTCACTATCACTATCTTTTCTCATAGTGTTTTTATGACTTGATTTAATTATTCTCATAGAAGTTTTGACTGCAGACTCTATATTTGGTAAGACACTATTATGAAAGTTATTCATCTCAAATGAAATTAGTCTTCCAATCAAACTGTCTAGAGTAACATTTCTATTTGCTACTGCTCTCATCTCTCGAATGGCAGATACCCTAATAGCAGAAGTAGGCAGTAAGGTTCTTAGAATTTCACTTACCACTGTATCTTCTTCTAGTACACCTCCAACTCCTTGTATAGCATTGACTACCTATTTGATTCTTGTGTCGTACTGAGTGATGTTTTCACCTTCTTTCACTTTGATATCATCAAGCTTTCCTCTAAGGCTTTCTGCCTTGGCTCTCAAAACATTTTTGTCACCACCATGTACAAGCTTCAATTTGTCCCACATCTGCTTTGCAGTTTTGTAGGTTTTGACATCTTCAAATTCAGCATCAGAGAGTGAGGAAGCAAGTTCTATCATTATGTCATTGTGCTCGTGCTTCTCTCTCATTTGTTCAGCCGTTGGTGCTCCTGTGGGAAACACATATTCAGTATCTAAGTATTGAGTAACATCATTACCAATACCTGATAAGTGGAGTCTTATTTTGTTCTGCTATGAAGCAAAATTATGTTTTCTCAACTTGGGCACATCTCATCTATTCATCTTGTGATCTTTAGCTTAGGTCTTGAAACCTTCATTTCTAAGAACACAAGATCTGATACCAATTGTTAGTAATAACTGAGAGGGGGGTGAATCAGTGGCCTCAAAAATTAATCCTTAAATCAACCCTTTGAACTTATAACCACAAATTACATCTCAAGTTATCTTCTGTCCTACAAGATGAATGCCATGAAATACTTATATCAATTTACTACTTGTCGGATTGCTTTGTTAACCTTCTTCTGTATGTTTACCGATAAGCAGTCATATATTTACCGAAACATAGTAAATATGCAGAGTATACCAATCAATCCAGAATTAGCTATGTAAAATACAAAACAGTAAAGAAATGAATAATACACACATAACACATGGATTTTTAATGTGGAAACCCTGTTAAGGGGAAAACCACTGGGACCGATACCCCAGATTTTCACTCTTCTGAAGTGAGCTCTGTTAGGATCCAACCCTGTTAAAAGTTACAAACACAATGTTAGGTGTGACCTTGTTAGAGGATTTATAAATAGTTTGTCAACATGTATATGGCATCTAATGCTACCATCCTTAATCAAACACTTGCTTGGTCTGTCAATAGGTATCGGGCATATCCAATGCTACTTTTGTGATTAAACTTTTTGATACTCCTTGGGATGTATCTCAATTGAAAAAACACTTTTAAGTCTTGCTCGGTTAAGAGGCTTATATGCTTCAATGGTTAAACTGAAACACTAATTATTTGTTCATACATACAACTTAATTGCATATTTTTAGATCTATTGTAGGTCCATTACTTCACTGATCAATATAATCAAATATATACCTTTGCTCCACACTTGTTCTACTCTGTGATGCTTGTCTCACTGTTCGTCGGTGTCTATAGAATCTAGCTCTTCCTTTAGCTTGTTGATCAGGACTGAAAGAAGAATTTCTTCTCCTTCAGATTTCCTTTAGCATCTCTCCTCTTCTCTTATTCACCCCACACAATTCGTAATGAATTGGATTTATCTCTTATACACATGATTTCCTCTTTTCTTGGATTATTTTGATCTTGGCGTGTTCAACAATCTTTGTTAATAGATTTAAAGTAAATCTCTAGTTTGATCTCGTAGAGATCTTCTTGCCAACTAAAAAAAATAGCTTTAAATCAATTACTTATCTCCAGCTTTATCTGGATGATTAAAACAATGATAAGTATTATTTAACTCTATCTTTAGCTCTTGATAGCTAAGCATTTTGTTATTTTCTGAACACTCTGTTCTGTCGGTCAATACTTCAGTTAGTCATCGGTGACAACTGACTGTTCCATCGGTGTGACTTCAGTTGTCATCGGGATCTCCATCCTTGTCTTCTCCGTCGGGCAACACTGAAATTCTTTCTGTTGGGTTACTTTGTGTTTTTCTCGTCGGGCAACATTGTAACTTTGCTCATCAGTAATGATGTGCATTTCCTCGTCGGGCAACACTGTGACTTTGTTCTTTTACTCTGACCATCGGGTGCACTCTGTCGGTGTATATAGTCACTTAGTGAATACTTGACTTGTATGCATTACTGATAGCATAGCCTTGATTCATGAGTTCTTTGAAGTCTTTGGCAGTATCTCCATGACCATATAGATTATATTAAGTTGACATCAATGACAATACAATACATTAACCGATTTAATGCCTTGCATGATCATCAATTTAACATTTTCAAACATTCAATCAGTTACATGTCATCATATATGTTAGATTCACAGAAGGCATACATCTTATAGGACTGGAGATAACTAGAGGTTTTATATTTATGTGATATAATTTTTGGTTGAATTATTGAATTAATTTTTTAGGCCACTGAGTCACCCCCCTCTTAGTTATTCAAATAATTGGTATCAGAGCTTGTGTGCTTGGAAGAGATTTTTAAGACTCAAGCTAAATATTACAAGATGAGAAAAAGAGATGTGCCTAAGTTGAACAAAGACAACTTTGCATCATGGAAAATTAGGATAAGGATCCACCTATCAGGTATTGGAAATGATGTCACACAATACTTGGATATTGAATTTGTTTTACCTACTGGACCTCTGACAGTTGATCAATTAAGAGAGAAACAAGAACACAATTCTATGATGATAGAACTTTCTTCCTCACTCTCTGATGTTGAATTTGAAGATGTCAAATCATGCACCACTGCAAAGAAAATTTGGGACAAACTCAAGCTAGTACATGGAGGAGATTAAAATGTGTTGAGAGTTAAGGCAAAAAGCCTAAGAGGAAAGTTTGATGACCTAAGAATGAAAGAAGGAGAAAACATCACTCAGTACAGTAGCAGAATCAAAGAGGTTCTTAATGTTATTTGAGGAGTAGGAGGTGTAATTGAAGAGGAAATAGTGGTAAGTAAAATTCTAAGAACCTTGCTGCATGTTTATGCTATTAGAGTATCTGCAATTCAAGAAATGAGAGCAGTAGAAAATAAAAATGTTACTCTAGACAGTTTGATTGGTAAACTTATTTCATTTGAGATGAATAAATTTGACAATAGTGTCTTACCAACTATTGAGTCTACATTCAAATCTTCTTTAAAAATAAGTAAATCAAGTCATAAACACACTATGAGAAATGATAGTGAAAGTGATAGTGATGAACAAGAACTTGATGAGATTGAAGCACTAATGGCTAGAAGATTGCAGAGAGGCAAGGGTAGATACATAGGTAAATTATCATTGGTATGTTTTAATTGAAAAGAGATTGGACACTTTGCTACTAGATGCCCTAACAAGAGAAAAGAAGACAAAAACAATGACAAAACTTATGAAAAGAAGTTTGACAGAGGTGATGATCAAGATTACCGAAGCAACCAAAAATATGACAGAAGAGATAACCGAGACTACAAGGACAAAGGAAAGAAGGCTTGTTACCTGGCTGAGAGCAAAGCTGAAAATACTGACACCGAGTCTAATCAAGATATTGAGGTAGTATTTTTTTCTATGAAGGATGATTCAGATGAAGAAGAAAGGTATGTTGAAACTGCACTCATATCTAAGGTTAGTAAAAATTATGTATGGATTATTAATAGTGGTTATACTCACCACATGACTGGAGATAAGGAAAAGTTTGAAACTTTTGAATATTATAATGGTGGATTAGTAAGAATGGGTAACAGTTGAAGGTAAAGGAACAATCATGTTGAATAATCTGATCAGATGTGAAAATACATACTGGGTGAAAGGACTTAACTATAATCTATTAAGTGTTTCACATCTGAATAACATAGGACACTGAGTTGCATTTGAGAAAAAAAAATCAAAAGATCTATAATGAATCAGGAAGGTTGATCGGTACTGGTGAACAAACAAAAGGTAACCTATTCTACCTTGATGATATTAAGACCACTTGTTTATTGGTTATAAATGAAGACATATGGTTGTGGCATAAAAGGTTATGTCATGTGAATTTTGACAACATGGTTAGGATAAGCAATAAAAGGAAAGTAAGAGGCTTACCAACCATGTCAAAACCCGACCATGTCATGTGTAAGAATTGTCAAAAAGGTAAAATGACAAAGTCTAGTTTCAAGAGAAAAACCTACACATCTAATGCAATTCTAGAGCTAGTCCATACTAACTTATGTGGACCAATGAGAAAAAAGAGCTATTATGGTGATAGATACTTCATTCTCTTTGTTGATGATTATTCTAGAATGATGACTATTATGTTCTTAAAAGAGAAATCAGAAGCATTTAAGATGTTTAAATGATGCTTTAGTTGAAAAACAAAGTGGAAAGGAACTGAAATGTCAAAGATCAGATAGAGGAGGAGAATTTATTTCTAATGAATTCACTAACTTTTGTAATGAGCATAGAATTACAAGATAGATTTCTGAACCGAGAACACCACAACATATTGGGATTGATGAGAGAAGGAATAGATCAATCATTGATTGTGCCAGCACACTGATGATTGAGAAAGGCATCACACAAACATTTTGGAGAGAAGCTGTCAGTACTACTGTCTATACATTAAAGCGAGTTCAATTGAAGAAAGACACCAATAAGACACCTTATGAGCTATGGTATGGATACACACCTAATGTAAGCTACTTAAGAATTTTTGGAAGTCAATGTTATATTTTGAAAGATGATAGAAATGGAAAGCTTGACTCCAAAGGTGATGAAGGAATATTTCTAGGTTTTTTTTGTAACATAGAAAATATGGATAGAGTTTAGAAAAATGGATATTTGCTCATAAAAGTGACCCTATTCACATATTATCCACATACATTTAATTACTATGATAAGGGGTGTAAATCTGGAAATGTTTGCAAAGAATAATGGAATAAAATACATACCTCTGAAAAAGAATCTGCTAAAAACCCTGTCAAATAGTCTCAGAAACTATTGATTTCTGCGATCCTGAACCGAAACTGTAAGATCTACAAAACCTAGAAATCCTTTTCTTTTATGAGAAAGGTTGATTTTGACCCAAAAATGAATGTCACCTTTGACCCAAAATTTTTGATTCTGACCCAGAACAGAATGTCGATTCTGACCCATAAATGAATGTCGCCTTTGACCCAAAAGTTCTGATTATGACCCAGAATTTCTGATTCTGACCTTCACAGCCCGACATAAAATCTATTTTCGGATCCTGAAAGTTTGTCGAAAAGGGTATCCGAATCTACACTCCAATTCGCTACTCCAAACTTGTCCTTGCAAGAAAAATGGTTTGTTTTTTGGGGGGAGGGGTTTGCCTTGGTCAAACCCCAATTTTGGAATTAACCTTAAAATATAATTGAAATTGCATAACTAACAAAGTAAATAAATGAATTCACCTTGCTTGTATAGAAACCCTTGTAGCGGATTTGAATCTGTGGATCCACAAGAATGTATGCTCCAAATGAATGTAGAATATAGAATTTAAGATGTAGGATGTCTCGAATCAATTACTTTTGGATCTTCAACACCAATCTTGAATGGATCTTGGAAGAGGAGGAGGCTTGCATGGATGTGGATGGAGAAATCTTCAACAAGAGAGCTCCATAGAGCTTGAATCCTTCAATGGCTACCAATGAATCTCCTTGATGAATTGAGTGCTTAAATTCTTGGATGCTTGAGAGTAGATGAATGCTTCAATAAATATTTATCTTTCTTCAAATCTTGCTTCTTAGCTTGTCCTTCACACTTAGGTTTCACTTTTTAAGTCTTAGAGGAAATGAGAGGAGAAAGCTTCCTTATATACCAATCTAGGGTACAATCTTCTAGAGAGGCCTACATAGGAGAATTAAATTCCCATTAGACCTATATCCCTAGATGTGGACCTATATTAAATATAATTTAAGATTTGTTGCTTCGGAGACCGAAACAGTTGACCCGAAAGCGGGAAACAACTTCTCCCAAAACCTGACATCCAGAAGTCTTGGGAATCTAAAATTTGAACCCTGGGTCATGGTCAAGGTCGACCTTGACCTAGGTCAGGGTCGAGATCAAACTTGACCCATAAAGCTTGATTTTGACCCTGAGGTCAAAAATCTTAGGTTTGCAGTTTAGGATGCCAGAAACAGGCCGAAGAGAAGTGGGAAATGGGGAAGAACAAAGGAAAAGACAGATCCAAGTCAGAGTCCCATTCAATGTGCTTGACATGACCCCAAAACACTTACTCAGAGGGATAAACCAGTCTACAATGGAAGTGCTTCCATTTTCCAACTATACATTTAGCCCCCACTTTAGCAAGAGTATGGACTCGACACAAACTCTTGGTAAAGGAGATCATAAAGAAAAGATAATCTTATTGAAATCAAAAGGGACAAAGGAATCCTGAAGACCCCAGGGACTCAAGTCTTTTTCAACCCCAAGATTACAACAAGAGAGACACCACCAGTCAAAGAGAAAGAGAGAGAGTAGTGGATAGCTCGCTCAGTAAGATGTGTTTATCATACTGTGAACCACAAAAAGGATAGGATGGCCCACCGAACAATCACTTGATAGTCACCCCATAAATTTGTGTGCCTTTTGGTGGCTTTGTGCATGTATGTAGTGTGTCTTCTGATGGATTTTATGAAGTACCCACCGATCCATATCCTTATATCACCATGGAACACATTTGTAAAATGCGTATGTCTTCAAGATTTAGCAACTTATGTGTGTTACCTTCTAAGGATTTAGCATGCTGCAAAACAAAAGGTTAGAAAAAAAATGCAATAATATAGAATGAGGGAGGCTGTATATATGCCCCCTCTTTAAGATGGAAAAAATACATACTATTTTGATATGTTAAGGAAATAAAATAACAAGGATAAAGCCTTCTTCAACATCAAGACAACATCCATAGACAATACCCAGTCCAAGCCAAGAAGGTCACAGCTCCTATGAGGTAATGGAAGGGATGAATGCAAAGAGATATCATGTAAGAAGTGAAAAGTAACCTTTGTGAGGGATAACACACTATTCAATTTCCAACGTGAGAGATGTATCAACCATGGAAACCCAATGTCAAACAAAGAAATAGGTTATGATCAAGGACATAGATCCTCAATGCAAACCAAGATTTTCATGTATAATTAGATATCACATAATAGATAGATACTTCTTAACCAAGGGAAAAGTGGATCCCGAAAAGGCAGAAAAGAAGGAGATTGCATCCTTGCCTCACAAGCGTAGGAAAAAGGATGAAAGGGGACCTACTATATCGCTCACAACACTATGAAAGACACTGAGCCCCCAAGGATTAGGCTAACATTGTTTACATAATGTGGAGCTCCATGATAGGAATGTAAATGTTATTTAGAGAAAACAAGATTGAGATACAACTCATTGCCACATGCTATATAAATAACTATACTATCAATGAGATGCCTAATCTTATAATGTAAAGCTTGAAATTTATTAGTAGAGTGATCATGAAATCTATGATACAAACAAAAAGGAAGAGGTGTCAACTGTGGACTAAATTTCTTTTTTCATTTAGGTCTAATAATCACCTTAGCACGAAGGAGTTTAGGCAAAAGAACTTCTTGATCAAATTCCTTCATAGGTTCATCATGTTTTGAAGTGTTATTTGAGATGTTGGTAACATTGATGTATTGTTGAGGATTAAATCCCAATCCATAAGGATGCTCATGCCTCCATTCTCTAAGGGCATTTGAAATCCCTATTTATGCTTACCACATCCTTGACCATGGAATCCTTGTTTATCTATTAAATGATAACCATGACCATAACGATAAACCATATCAGAAGGATTCAATGGAACTTCAGTAGTTAGTATGTCATCATTAGTAGGTTTGACATATTCATAGTGGGTAGAAGCAACGACAAAGTTATTATGAAGGGAATGAGAAGTAGAAGCAAAAGCTCGTTGTTCAAACTCTCTTTGTTGCTTCATAAAATCAAGATTAGAAACTTTATACTCTCCAATAAAGGTAGGATTAGAATCCAAGGTTCCCCAATCATCTCCGGGAAGAGCATTAGAGGAAGAAGGATTACTATTAGGAATAGGAGTATTGTGGGTTTGAATATTTAAACAAAGATTTGGCACATCATCTGCATGAAGTGTATACACCATGTTGTTGTGAATAAACTTTACTTTACGGTGAAGGGTGGAAGGAACAACATGCATATCATGCAACCAAGGTCTACCCAAAAGGAGGTTATAATTAAGAGGTCTAGGCATAACATGAAAAGGATTATTCAGGATGATCGAACCTACTTTGATAGGTAAGGTAATAATGCCCAAAGTGTTCTTATTAATGTTATCAAAGCCATGTATAGGAGCATTGTCAAGTTGAATAGTTGAAAGATCGGCTTTAATTTCTTTGAGCATGTCCATGCTACAAATATTAAGCCCAGATCCATTATCAATCAAGGTCCTACAAATGATACTCTTATTGATAGTAACAAAAACCATAAGAGCATCATATTGATTCTGAAATTATTTAGAAGGTAAATCCTTTTGAGTAAATAAAATGTCAGGAGGACCCAGGGTAGCATGCATGCACTATAAGAAGGCATTGATGTTCTCTTGATTAGGAGGTGGAGTGGAAAGAGTTGCTGGAGATTTTTGCAAGGCTTCATGGTAGGTAGGTGAAGTTTGAACAAGCTCCCATAAAGAAACCTTGGCAGGGGTATTGCGCAATTGGTTTATCAAATCATACTCCTTGCTAGGAAAATGGGGTGGAGGAGGAAGTATGGGTTGAGAAGGTGGTAAAGAAGTAGGAACCACCATATTAGATTGAGGGTTATTCCTTGTACAATGGGTGTGAGCTACAGAATCTTGATCATTGAAAGACTCAAAAGACTCCATAGGTTTACCTTTGATGGTAATGTGAGGACAACCTTTGATAGTCAACAAGGGTTTTGGATAAACCGTGTTAGTTATATCAACACTACAAATAGATTCACAAGAAGGAAGCAGAGAAGATATCCTAGGAGGAGATGTGGTAGGATCTTGATTCTCCATAAGATCATCACTAAGGGGGGAGCATTAAGGAAATTCATATCATTCTCCACTAATGCCTCATCACTAGAAGGAATCCAAAATGGAGGTAAAGCATCTATAATGTCTTCTTCTTTCTATAAAATGTTTGCATAAGGGGAGTGTGTTTTAGAAAAAGAGTCACCATCATGTATAAATATGTCATCCATTAATAAATCACCCTCTTGTATCAAATCATCTTCACAAGGAGGGGATAAATCAATGTCTTTATCCAAGGGTTCATCCCAAATAGGAGGATCATCCACAATGGCTTCATGAGGAAGAGAGTAATCATCATCCAAATCCAAAGGTTCATCCCAAATAGGAGTATTATCATCCCTATCAATAAAGCACCTTGTAGGAGCACCATAAATCACTAAAGCTTGATCCCTAAAGGAGAAAGAAGGTAAATTATATTCTAAAGTAGGCTCATCGAAAAGACATATATTAGGAGAAGAATTAGCATCAATCCTCAACTCATCTCCATAAAGAGAAAGATTAAAGTCATCTGCTTGCTCTAATATATCCTTACAAGGTAATACAAGAGAGTACAAAGCAACATCACACGCACTAAATGAAGTCTTTCTAGGTGTATCAATGTTGGAACATAAAGGTAACCATGCACACACCCTATAGCAAAGGTCAATTGAAGAGGTTGTAGAGGAGGATGAAATAGGAATAGGATCAATGGAGATCTTATTCAAACAATTTTCATCCTCACTTCCATGTACCTCATTAGGGGATCTATCCTCTTTCACAACAAAAGCCTCATCAAAGTATTCAAAACAAAAATCATACATGTTGAACACAAAGTAACATTACAAGCATGAAAAATGTAAATGTTTTTATATTTTTAAAGAAATTTTTGATTTTTTGAAATTTTGAAATATAAATGCAAGAGCATAAAAGAAATGCATGTAAGATCTAACATAAAATGTAAATCTAACACCAAAAATAGAGATTTGTCTATCATGGGTTCACCAAAATGTAACATATCAAATATGGATAGGGTTTTAAGAAATGGAGATTTGCTTATAAAAGTGACCCTATGCACATATTATCCACATACATTTAATTATTATGATAAGGAGTGTAAATATAGAAATGTTTGTAAAGAATAATGGAATAAAATACATACCTCTGAAAAAGAATCTACTGAAAACCCTTTCAAACGGTCTTAGAAACTAATTATTTTTGTGATCCTGAACCAAAAATTTGAGATCTACAAAACCCAGAAATCCTTTTATTTTTTGAGAAAGGTCAATTTTGACCCAAAAATGAATGCCACCTTTGACCCAAAATTTCTGATTCTGATCTAGAACAGAATGTCGAATTTGACCCAGAAATGAATGTCGCCTTTGACCCAAAAGTTCTGATTGTGACCCAGAATTTTTGATTGTGACCTGCACAGTCTGACAGAAAATCTTTTTTCGGATCCTGAAAGTTTGCCGAAAAGGGTATCCGAATAAGCACTCCAATTCACTGCTCCAAACCTATCCCTGCAAGAAAAATGGTTTTTTTGTTGTGGGGGAGGGGTTTGCCTTGGTCAATCCTTGGTTTTGGAATTAACGTTAAAATATAATTGAAATTGCATAAGTAACAAAGTAAATAAACAAATCCACCTTGCTTGTATAGAAACCCTTGTAGTGGATTCGAATCCGTGGATCCACAAGAATGTATGCTCCAAATGAATGTAGAATATAGAATGTAGGATGTAGGATGTCTCAAATCAATTTCTTTTGGATCTTCAACACCAATCTTGAATCGATCTTGGAAGAGGAGGAGGCTTGCATGGACGTAGATGTAGAAATCTTCAATAAGAGGGCTCAATAGAGCTTGAATCCTTCAATGGATACCAATGAATCTCCTTGATGAATTGAGTGCTTGAATGCTTGCATGCTTAACAGTATATTAATGCTTCAATATATATTTAGCTTGATTCAAATATTTCTTCTTAGCTTGTCCTTCACACTTAGATTTTAGTTTTTAAGTCTTAGAGAAAATGAGAGGAGAAAGATTCCTTATATACCAATCTAGGGCACAATCTTCTAGAGAGGCCTACATAGGAGAATTAAATTCCCATTAGACCTATATCCCAAGAAGTGGATCTATATTAAATATAATTTAAGATTCATTTCTTTGAAGACCGAAACAGCCGACCCGGAAGCGGGAAACAACTTCTCCTGAAACCCGACATCCAGAAGTCCCGGGAATCTAAAATTTGAACCCTGGGTCAGGGTCGAGGTCAAACTTGAACTAGGTTAGGGTTGAGATCAACCTTGACCTAGGTCAAGGTCAAGGTTGACCTTGACCTAGAAAGGTTGATTTTGACCCTGAGGTCAAAAATCTCAGGGTTGCAGTTTAGGATGCTAGAAACAAGCTAGAGAGAAGTGGGAAATGTGGCAGAATAGGGGGAAAATCCAGATCCAAGTCAGAGACCCATTCAAGGAGCTTGACATGACCCCAAATAACTTACTCAGAGGGATAAACCATTCTATAATGGAAGTGCTTCCATTTTCTGACTATAGCTTATAAATGTCTTAACACTAGTACATTTGAACTCATTTTTCTACCAAAATTATCGACCATTAATTAAAAAGGTTTAGGTTGGTCGGATTATAGAAGGAAAAAAAAAATTTAATCCATGCCCGTGTTGGTCGATATTTTTACCAATACTATGTCGGTCGAAATATCGACAAACACGGGCATATAACTTAAAAAAAAAGATTTCAATTCTCATTTCATTTTTTAGGGCAAATGAAGTGTTGCAGCGCGCGAAGAAGGACTTCAGCGCACGAAGGATTTCCATCTTCTAAGCTACACATCGAGGGATATAGGAACGGAGATTATTCTAGATCGTGAAGAGCCAGACCCTACGCTAGCAGCATATCCAGCACCCAAGGTTAATAGCATATTCCATCTTTTTATGTTATCAGCACGTTAATGAACAGAGGGATTTAATAACCCTGTTAATCTATTTGGCATATGTGGTTGTAAGATTGATTATGTATCTACAGCATCGGGTATGTGGTTGAATAGTCTATATGTTGTGTGTTACGAAACCAGTAGAAGCATTAACGTCTCATTTTAAATCCCTTCAATGCATTCACAGTTAGCTGCCATTTAATTAACTGGTCTTCATCTTACACAGTCGGTGTAGAATAAACAAATACCTTTGACTGTTGCTGTCACATGATTAAATCCATTTGATTTTGTTTATCTAGTTTTGTTTTAAATTTACTTGGAATCTGTCAAACCAGGATTCAAAACCCATTATCCTCTGCTCTGATATGAAGTCCAGCCCTAACTTGAAATTTCTCCATGAGATTTCCAATGTCATGGGTTGAAAGACAAGTTAGGGTAATGTTTGTGCATATACCAAACACTCGGAACCGTGCAAAGTGTTAAAGTTGCTTCTTGGTCGATGCCCTAGTTGGTATATGCGG
>MU227122.1:78173-93134 GCA_018584345.1 Thuja plicata | reverse complement strand
GGAATTTGTAAGTACGCAGGATATTTGAGTATCATCCTACCCGGGTTTCATCCCTTTAGACACAAGGTCACTGGAATACGCCTTTTTGAAAATTCAAATACTTCATAAGCCTTTAGAAAGCAAAACTGTCATATATAAACCTGATTTGACCCCAGTCAACAACAAGTTGGCCTGAAGAGAAAAAAGAAGTTGTCCAGGAATAAAGAGGATTGATACCACTTATACCATCCTTTAAAAGACTGGTTTTAAAGTTAAACCTGAACTACGATGTCTCTGTTAGTTACGTAGGCAAGGCCATCTATGATGAGCCCCTGAGGCATTAGGTATGGCCCTTAGGTCTTGTACTTTTGAGTTCTTATTTGATCTTGCCACCCATTACCAATATTTTACATATTTTGCATCTCTTTACGATACTAGTTTTAAATACCTTATGATTGATTTAGCTAAGTTATTGATGTAGCTTATCTTATGATCGTGTATGTAATAAACTATGAATTGTATATCATGCATCTAGTTGTGTAGCTATATATACAAGTGCAAGAAATAGAGCTGAGACAAGGAGAAGTGAGGAAATAGAGCTGAGCCATATATATCTAGTTGTGTAGCCATATATACAAATCATCATCGAAAATATGGCTAAAATTTACTAAATCATGTGCCCAGGATTCCTAGTCTTCAAGGCCTTCCTCCCAAACCTGCCAATTCAAATCATCAGCAATGCCATCTTCTAAATGTCACATTTCTGGTCGCATTTTTTTTAACCAAAATTTAGTATTGGTCGATTTTTTGACCTAGACACATTAGTATGTTCGACGAGAATGTTATGCATTCGACAAATATTTTGATGAACTTTGGTGGATATCTCTACTAACCAATGGTATCATTTTTGACCTTTATATTAGTGAGTTCGACGAGAATGCTATGCATTCGACGACTATTTTGACGAATGTTGGCGGATATTTCTACTGGCTAATGGTCTCAATTTTGACCTTTACATTAGTGAGTTCGACGAGAATGCTATGCATTCGACGGCCATTTCGACGAACGTTGGTGGATATTTCTACTGGCTAATGGTCTCAATTTTGACCTTGACATTAGTATATTCGACGTGAATGCTATGCATTCGATGACTTATTCTTCCAGTACCAAGGGATTGATTCAGTGGATAATTTGACCATTGGTACAGTTGAAATTTTGACTATATGTTATATCGTCGCTTAATCAACGCAAAAAGAGTGACGACAATTTTGGTCGCCTGTTCGACCAATTCATGTAGAAAATTTGACTATTTCTCGTTGAAAAATAGGGTGAAATTTACTAGTGTAAGAAATCCTCTAACAAAATCATTGAAAGTGCAAAAGTCAAAGTTGATGAATTTGCTGAGAAAAATGATGAAGAAAGAAAAAAGGAATCAAAAGATTACAACAAATTTGTCTACAGTGAAGAACCTTACAGTCTTCCCGAGCAAAAGTGTATCACTACCAGGCGACATAGTAATGTACCCAAGCAACGGGTTGCACATACCAAAAATCAGGAAATTGCTCACAATGATGTGTCGAGCGATGAAGATCAAAGTGAAGGTCAAGATGATAATCAGAATGATGAACAAAGATCTGAATCAGTACTTGCCAAGTATGTCAGAAGACACCATCCATAGAACCATATCATAGGAGACAAAAAGGATGGAATGAGAACAAGAAGTAAGTCACTGAACACTAGATGTCTCATTTGTGATTTTGAGCCAAAATCTGTTAATACTGCACTTGAGAATCAAGAATGGGTCAATGAAACGAATGAAGAGATTGAACAGATTGAAAAGAACAAAATATGGACATTAGTACCTAGACTGAATGACAAAAATGTCATTGGTATCAAATGGATATGCAGAAACAAGCTGAATGAGAATGGAGAAGTCACAAGGAACAAAGCAAGATTAGTATGCAAAGGGTATGCACAAGAAGAAGGTATTAACTATGGAGAAACCTTTTCACCTGTTGCTAGACTAGAAGGAGCAAGAATTATACTTGCTTATGCTGCATTCAAAGGATTCAAAGTATACCAAATGGATGTCAAGCCTACATTTCTAAATGGAATACTAGAAGAAGAAGTATACATTGAACAACCAAAAGGGTTTTTTGATCCCAACAAGAGAAACATGTTTTGTAGACTACACAAAGCCTTTTATGGATTGAAACAAGCACCGAGAGCATGGTATGAAAGAATTCACTCTTATCTCATAAGTATTGGATTTGTAAGAACAAGTGATAACAATAATCTGTATTTAAAAGAAGATACTGGTGATAACAATCTGATTGCTAAGATATTTGTTGATGATATCATATTTGGAGGTAATGATATGCTATGCAAATCATTTGCTGATGAAATGAGCAAAGAGTTTGAGATGTCAATGTTTGGGGAGATCAAAATTTTTCTTGGTCTAAAGATTCTTCAACAGGATGAAGGTAGTGTCAGCTGAGGGAGGGTTAGGATTCCATCGACTCTTTTGAAAATCTTTCTAATGCTTTCATTCAATAATTTCAAAATGATATTGGTCATGAGATTTATTTGAGTAATTTGATGCATTGTAAACAAGGTCTTAAAGAAAAAGTGATTGATTTCATTGGTAGATTTAAGCATTTGCATGCTCAGATTTCTTATCCTGTGCCTGATATTGATGTGCAATGCATTTTTATTGCTAATTTAAAAAAAGATTAGAGATATGATTCTAATTTTTTAATTTTCCTCTTTTACTCAATTGTGTTCAATTCTTTATAATTATCAGCTTCAAGTGAGTCAGTTTGAGAGTACCACTCCAATGGTCCCAGTTGATAAGAGTGATGTCCCATCTTAGTCCTCAAACAAGTTTTAGAAACCTAAGAACTTAATCAAGATCAATAATTTATAAAATAATTTGTTAATGAGCAAGTGGTAGTAGCATCCAAAGGCGTGGCTCCTTTTTCATCTATTTTTAGACATTCTCATAATTTTACACAACTTTTTGATTCTTTGCACAATGTGGTGTTGAAGTTGATTAATGCTAAAGTGGTAACTCTTCCTCCCATTAAAACAATTAACACAACAAAACCTTTTCCTTAATCCTTTTATCACAAAGCCTATTGTCAATACCATCGTCAAGTTAGCCATGATACTGAGAAGTGTTTCCATCTGAAAACTGTTATTCAAGACCTCATTGATTATAATATTGTATCTGTTGAGGGTATTAATGAGCAAGGAAACAAATATGTAGCACCTCCTAATCAAAACTTGCAAATCTATACAAATCCTTTCCTTCTCATTCGACCAATATCGTTGAGTCTACCCAGTCTTTACCTTCTTCAACCCATGTTGTTGACTATGAGGATAAGTGTATTGAAGCCAACAATTTTGTCAATCTTATTTATCAATCTAAATCCAAATCTAAATCTAAACCAGACCTTTATATTACATTTGATCTTAGTGAGATGATTAAAGAACCTAATGGTCCTCTTTACATAGTAGAAAAGGTTAATGACCTTTCTTGTGGTGTCCTTATTGACCCTACTTGTATGGATGTTATAATTGAAGAACATATTTTCACTAGATGATTTCAAAATCATTGACAATCTTGGCCCTAGAAAAAGAAGTGTATATGTTATCCTGATGCCTCAAAATTGACCTCTTCATTGGGGATACTTGAAACCCCTACACCCTCTTTGATTGCCACATAAATTTGTGTTTTAAAAAATAAAGCTTCCAATGCTTTGAAAACTAGCAAGAGGAAAGGAAGAGTCCACTTCTGATCCCCTCCCTGTCAACCAAAAAGCTTAAATTCTTTATTCAAGAGGTGACAAGTGAGGAGGAAGAAGATATCGGGGATGAAAATAACAAAAATAAGAGCAACTCTAAAAGATCCCATAGAATGACAACTCGCTCTATGGATAAAGGAAAAAAGGCTCAAATGGTCGGTTATGACTCGAAGGAGGACGAAGAGGATGAGGGTAGTGGAAAACTTGTGGGGAAGGGAGACAAGGTGGATAATGTTGAAGGTGAAAGAGGCGAATTGAAACAACTGAAAGAGATCAAAGAAATCTACAAACAATAGTTGCACCCATATTTCTAATACCATGTTAAACATAGTGTGTGGAATTAATTGAGTGTGTAATGTCGGAGGAAGAGGATGCTAACATGATTGTTGTCAAAGGCGATTGTACCACCTGCCAAATCACAATCAGAGAGCTGGTGACTGTGAAGGCTGAGTTGTTTACATTGAGGACCAAGGTTCTCGACCTGAAAAGGAAGATGAGAAGTGTTTAGAGGTTCAACCTTCATGTGATGCATAGTTCGACTACATCCTTGTGCCTCATGTAGAGAAAGGTGCTAGAAAATTATATCTAGAGCGAACAAAACTAAAAGGAATTGTTCAAGTTCCTAACAGAGGACTGGATCCATGTGCTCCATCAAGTTGGATGCAACATCAAACTTGCTAGTCATGTGTAGATTCATCTGGGTTTTTATTGTTAATAATGTTAATTTCTTGCAATCATATGCATTGGCAGAGATTGATGCAAACGTTAAATATTGATTTCTTAATGTTTTATTCAAACTATATGAAGAAGGCAGGGAGGAAAAGATAAGAAAGGCCTGGGATTCTTCAGAAATTGCATGAAAAATGATAACTTTTCTTCTATCAATGTATTCTAGGTAGCTAACCCAGATATCCCTTTTGACTTGGATATGTAAGGTATCTGGGATGTTGGTGCAAGAGTGAGTTTCTTTCTACACTTGAAAGATTATAATGAAATCTTGTTTTTGTCGAATAACGGGAACTACCCTTGTCTGGGTAGTACTTTCTTATTAAAAAAATGTGAATTGCCCACATGGGATTTTTGTCATCACTCTTTTTCTTTTTGTTGGTAGACTATACTATGGTTCCAATATAAATATTTTAGTAGTTCTAAGCTTAATGTTACTTATAGGTACTAAATTACTAGACTATGGTTCTAGGGTGAACATTTTATTTACTTATAGTTTGTTGTTAGTTATAGTTGTGGATATGTTGTTGGACTATGTGTTTTTAGATATAGCTTACAATCCACTCCTAAAATCTCATAGTTTTTTATGTTGATTTATTGTTAGTATGTTGTTAGTTTCTGGTTGTTTTGACGTCTTTGGATTATACTTATGTGAGGGACAACATCCTTGTTTTGTTGCTAATTAATAAAAAAAGCTTTTAACTTTCTTTTATTAAAATCATTATGTAGCTCTTTTATAATCATTAAATGCTTACATATTAGAATGTTTGTGATCTATCATTTAGATAAAAACTTATGTAATAGAAAATATATTACAAATAAACATCATTAATTTATATTATTATGTTAACAATCTAAGTAAAATGAAATTGACTCTCTTACTAATATTGAACAATTTAAAAGACTAATTGAAAAAAAATATTATAAATCATATTTCTCTTTACATTAACAATGTCAAAAAAATATTAATTTTAAATTTGATTTTGATTTTTTTGTCATTATAATGCAATTACATAATAGAAGTAGTTCTCCTACCAATATTCAAAATCTAAAGATATCTTCCTTTTCTAGACTTATAAACTTTCCTTTAAATTGATATACATATAACATATTCATTTTAAAAGTTACTTGTGACTAAAATATTTTCATGTGATCAAAATAATTAATCTAATCTTCATTTTTATGTACGATACTAATGTCATAATAATAGTGACTCTCCCATCAACATTCAAAATTTCCAAAGGATCTTTCTAGAAACTCATTTATTTTCATCTATATCGATAGGACAAGCGATCATAGATAGTGCTCCCCCATTAATTTTTTCTTCCTAAACATTTCTTCATTTTTTATTAAAAATATATTTTTTATATAATCTTATGATTAGAATAATTAATCAACCTTCATTTTCATCTAAGTCTAGGGAAATAGAAGTACCTTTCCCATCAATGATGAAAATTCCAAAAACTCTTTCAATGAACTTATTTGTTTTTACTCTCATGTGATCAAAATAATTAATCAACCTATATTTTCCTCCATGACAAGGGGAATAGAAGTGGCTTCCCATCAATATTTTAAAAAAATCAAAAGCTTATTTTTAGGAACTCCTTTATTTTCATTAGTTTTGACTAAAATACTTTTATTTGATCAAACTAATTATCAACCTTTATTTTAGTCTATTACTCCAATCAATATTTAAAATTCTAAAAAAAAAAAATTCTAAAAATTATTTATTTTCATCAATTTTGACTATAATACTATCGTGTGATCAAAACAATTAATCAACCTTTATTTTTATCTATGTCAAGGGGGGAAAAAATGGCCCTCCCATCAATATAAAAAATAAATCAAATTGATCTTTCTAGAAACTCATTTATTTTCAAGAATACTTTCATTTGATGAGAATAATTAATCAACCTTTATTTTTGTCTATGTCAAGGGGAATAAAAGTGGCTTTCCCATCAATATTAAAAAAAAAGAAGATGTGTCTAGGAACTCATTTATTTTCATCAATTTTGACTAGAATACTTTCATTTATCAACCTTCATTTTTGTGTTTTAAGGAGAATAGAAGTAGCTTTCCTATCAATACCAAAAATTCCAAAAAAATATTTATAGTAACTCATTTATTTTCGTCAAATTTGACAAAAATACTCTATGTGATCAAAATAATTAATCAACCTTTATTTTCATCTATATCAAGGGTATATAAGTGGCTCTTAAAATTTTCAAATGAACCTTTTTAGGAACTCATTATTTTCATCAATTTTCACTAAAATACCTTCATTTGATCAAAATAATTAATCAACCTTTATTAAAAGTAGTTGTCCAATTGAATAAAGAAAAAAGTCATAATCATCTTTGTAGGAATTCATATATTCTTATCAATTTTGACTATGATCCTATTATTTGATAAAAAAAATAAAGCAATCAACCTTTTCTTTTGTCTAAATCAAGGAGATTAATAATAGCTCATCCCTAAATATTAAAAATGTAGATTTATTTTTTAAAAATTCTCATTTGTAATTAGTCAACCTTAATTTAGGTTTAAACTAAAGAGATTAATAGTAAATCTCCTTTTATTATTAAAAAATCAAAATGATATCTCTAGGATCTCCTTTATTTTCATCAGTTTTGACTGAAATACTTGTATTTGATCAAACTAATTATCAACCTTTATTTTAGTCTATTACTCCAATCAATATTCAAAATTTCAAAATAAATCTTTTCTAAAACTTATTTATTTTCATCAATTTTGACTATAATACTATCGTGTGATCAAAACAATTAATCAACCTTTATTTTTATCTATGTCAAGGAGAATAAAATGGCCCTCCTATCAATATAAAAATAAATCAAATTGATCTTTCTAGAAACTCATTTATTTTCAAGAATACTTTCATTTGATGAGAATAATTAATCAACCTTTATTTTTGTCTATGTGAAAGGGAATAAAAGTGGCTTTCCCATCAATATTAAAAAACAAATAGATATGACTAGGAACTCATTTATTTTCATCAATTTTGACTAGAATACTTTCATTTATCAAAATAATTTATCAACCTTCATTTTCATATTTGTTAAGGGGAATAGAAGTAGCTTTCCTATAAATACCAAAAAAACCAAAAAAATATTTATGGTAACTCATTTATTTTCATCAAATTTGATAAAAAATACTCTCATGTGATCAAAATAATTAATCAACCTTTATTTTCATCTATGTCAAGGGTATAGAAGTGGTTCTCCCATCAATATTAAAAAATTCAAATGAACCTTTTTAGAAACTCATTATTTTTCATCAATTTTCACTAAAATACCTTCATTTGATGAAAAAAATTAATCAACTTTTATTAAAAGTAGTTGTCCCATCGAATATCAAAAAAAGTCATAATCATCTTTGTAGGAATTCATATATTCTTATCAATTTTGGCTATTTTTTGATAAAAAATAAAGCCATCAACCTTTTCTTTTGTCTAAATCAAGGAGATCAATCGTAGCTCATCCCCAAATATTAAAAATGTAGAAAAATCTTTTTAAAATTTCACTTGTAATTAATCAACCTTCATTTAGGTTTAAATTAAAGAGATTAATAGTAAATCTCCTTTTATTATTATAAAAACTAAAAACATCTGTCTAAAAATTAATTTATATATTAAACTCATTAGATTTCCATTTTTTCATCAACATTGAGATCACATTTCATGATCCATTTATCATGATGAAAGAGCAAAGAGAGCAACAACAAGATTAAATTGATTAATTAGTTCGACCAAAAAATATTTATGTAAGGTTTATAAGGTCTATTAAGTGATTTGTATAAAGTCTTTAGATTTTTTATAATTACTCCTAATTGTGCTAATCTAGTGATTTGTAAGAAGATTTAGTTTCAAGTTGTTTTATTTTAGATTCAAATTTGTTATTGTTGAATGTTACATTTGCAATGCTTTCAATTCATAACTCAATATCAAAAATGTTTTAACTCTTTAAAAAACTTTTAAAAAATTGAGATGACTATTTTAATTGTGCAATTTTTCTGATCAATAAAATAATGTGAATATACAATAGCTCAACTGAAATGTAGAATAGGACATCGTAGGTATACAAGCCAAATTAGTTAATGAATTCGGTGTATTTGTGAGAAGATTTTTCAGAGAAAGGGGAAGAAGAATAAAGACCCGGGTAGTTAGTTAGGGACCAAAAAGTTAGACTAAATCTATTTACATATTCTCAACGGTTACAGTCGGTAGACCGCTAACGGTTACCAGCACTGATCCGTCTCCCAGTTCCGCACCACGTGACCAGCCGGCTTCTGATAAGCCCTTCCACTCCAACTCTGCCTCTGCTGGACGATCAGCTGACGGTCATATTGCGCGCGCTCCTCCGGCTTAGACAGAACGGCGTACGCATTCCCAATCTGCAGAAACATTTGAGTGCTTAAACTCTTTTCCTCAGCAGAAACCGCGGCGTCAGGATGAAATTGCCGCGCCAATTTTCTGTAAGCCGCTTTAATATCCTGAGGACGAGCCCCCCGGCTTAGCCCCATCACATCATACAGAGTCTTCGGTTTCTTCATGTGACTGCCCGCTGCGACCGCCTGCGTCTCTGCCCCTGAAACCTGAGCCGTTGCGGAGCTCATTACCTTGAAAGAGGGCTTCAATCGAACACTTCTAGCGGCTTTTCGGCAATTGCTTTGGAAATCCATGGAACCTGCGGCTCTTGAAGGTAAGACATTGGAAGAAAGTGAGAATTTCACAGAGCCCATTTGGAAAACAGAGGATGTTTTTTTCTTGGAGGGGATTTGTATGGTAAGAAGAAGAATGAGTGGGAAGAAGATGGGAGTTTGGGTGTAATTATAGAGAGATAAGGAGGATTGAGATCTGAGATGATGTGTGGGCATGGATAAGTCCAACTGACACGACAAGTCAGCAGTGAGAGCGACAGGAGGCGAAGAGATTTAATGGATAAGAGCGCTTAGTGGATAATGTGTAGGGAGGGGGTGAATGAATGCGTAAAGGAGGAAAGAGGAGAGAGACAAGTGGGTAGTTTAGGGGAGTAAATTAATGGGTAAAGTGCGTGCTTTTTCAGGTACTGTCACAGATCTTGCTTTAAGAGTGGATAAGGCAGCTCAGAGATTGATGGAAGTGTATTCTTTAATTGTTCTCACAATATTTGGCAATCTGTTGGCTGATTTGTTTTTAGGTCTCCACTTATCTGCACGAAAGAAGAATACTATGATTAAGGGACCAAAAGCTCACTCTTAAACTATTTCTATACTCCTTTTCATGTCTGACATCTTATTATGAATCTTATAAAAAAATGGTGCTGGGTCTGATTTCAAAAAAAAAAAAAATTTAAAATTTGTGAAAACAGAGTAAGTTTTTGTCAATTTTTTTTGTGGTTTTCGACGACAAAATAGGTACGTAGATCATGAAGAACAGATGTTGAAAATTTTGCAAAAGTCTGGTGTTTTCTGAATTTCAAATTTGGTCAATAGTTCGTCTTTAAAAACTTAGAAGTTTGGTTGATCTTTATCTTTTTCAAATAAACTGTGCATGTAGTTGTGAAATAATTAGCTGGATGATACCTAAATAAAAATAGGAAAAGAGAGAATGCATGCGTATTTCGCAATAAAACAAGTAGATGAATGATACCTAAAGAAAAATAGGAAAAGAGAGTATGCCTCTTTTATCAGAGGGAGTGAGTGGTAGAGAAAATGACATTTTGTCAATGAGTACCCAATGTATAGTGATAAGTGATGTGCATATTTTGAAATTATAATTGATATACTTCATAGTTGAAACATGATAGCAATACAATTTGACTTGATGTGGAAAATATCTCCTACTTATCAATTGATGAGCTTAAGGGGCTTTCTAATGAATGGTTCATAAGGCACACCACTTGTTGAAGGTTTTGCAAATGGGGTTGCAAGCAAAGTGAGCTTAACCATGGAGGAAACTTCGTAGTTAAGCGCACTTGAGCTGGAGTAGTACTGGGATGGGTGACCTCCCACGAAGTCTTGATGCTTCACCTCTGTGAGCATCACCTAGTTGTAATGAGTGCTAAGTGTCACATTCATTATCATGAGAGATGGGTTCTTGTGAACCACTAGAGAGATGGGTTCTTGTGAACCACTACTCATGAAACACGGATCAATGAGTTTGACTCAAAAACTACATAGTTGAATCATGATAACAATATCACAATTTAAGTATATTATTTGAGGAAACACATTTGGACAAAACAACAATCTTATTGATCTTAATTCACTATCAAAGACAAATTGTTTCAGGCACCGATTATGTGGAGATTTTAAAAACACACAATTTAAGTATTTTTCTTAAGAAAACTGAGCTGGACAAAACAACAAACCTATTGATCAAAATTTGTTGTGAAAGGATAGTTCTAAAGAGGAGGTTACAAATTGTTTAAGGCTTTGCTGCATCATTTTGGGGGTGTGTTATTCATGGTTCCTAGAGCCTACTTTGCCCTTGTGGGTGTTATTGAAATCATTCATTCATTCATTGAATTATCATTCATTATATTTTGCTAATTCAAAGCTCACTAAACAATCATTTAGTGGATATATAGCCCTGTTGGTATACCTATTAGTTGAAAAAAAATAGTAATTAGTGTAATCGTGCAAATTTATTGGTACCAATAACACATGATTATTAGGGCATTTGTGCATAAGTCTTGGATCAATTGTGCAAATTTTGTGGGGGACAAAGCAAATGGTTAATGAGGCAATAGGGAATAAGCATGGGACGTCAACTCAAAATGACCATTTTTGGCCCTTGCTTGCATAAGGAATCCCACAAAGTTTGTGATAATTACCAAGAAGTCAAACAATAGCTCTAAGCACTAAAGTCACATACATAGACAATAATTTTTTTTGTCATGATCTAATGTACCGTTTAAGAGCTTAGGATATGCAAAGTTAGCTTTAACAACAACTAGTACCATTCCCTTAGATGACCTAAAATTGTCTAATGTACTCCACAAAATTAAATGGTTTAAATAGTATCAACATCAATCGTAACATACAATTGTAGTTTATGGAATGTGTCTGATTGAATTGTATGTCTGAGATGGTAGAGAACTTGTATTCTTTAAAGAGAGGTTACAATTTCAACTCATGTAATAGGTAATATGTTATTCTTTTCATGTAGAGATGATGAACCCTTTGAGTGTTTTCCACTTCTATGTTTACACCTAGGATTGTGTGAGTCGAGCTAGTTCTTTATTGACCTTTCAATATTTTAGCTTTCCATTATATATGTTTGCCCTTATATAATGCTTTTTTTTTATATTATTATGTTTCAAGTAGAGTTACCACATATGTGATATGTGTCTTGGTGACCTTTCAACATTTTAGCTTTCCATCAAATAAACTTGTCCCTATATAATGATTTTGCTCATGATTACACGTAGAAATGGATTGCTTGATATATGGAGTTTAATAACAATCTATGAAATTGATACAATTAAAATTAATAAGCAAGTAAAAATTTAGCTTGCATTTGTATTATTTTTTGGCTTCCAAGTTTTATGGGCCTTTTTTGAAAATTAAAATAACATAATTGGGTTATTTTGAATGTATATTTTTAAACAAATTATAATTTAAGACTACTTAATAAGTTGTTTTGAATGTGTTTATGTTCATTCAATTTTATATTATTTCAAAATATATATTTTTCTTCTCCAAATTTGTTTTGTAATCTGTTATTTATCTATTTTACATTTGAGTTGATGTGAAATTGCATTTTGTTGGTTAATAATAGTCATCATTTTTTATTTGACTTATTTTCATATATGAACTTTTTTGTGGTGTTTAGAAATAGAATCACATTTAGTCATATATTTAAAATTGGTTTTGTTATATGTTTATTCTTTTTTTTTCACATAATTTTAATCTTTTAGTCGATTATTTAAACAATTTTCCAAACTGTCATAGAAAGGTTGAAATTGTGTTACAAAACAACTTCTTGTATCTAATAATTAACTTAAGAATCAAAGTACAATTAGGTAGTACACAGATGTACTAGATATGTAATTTTAAGTGGTTGAAATTTAGATTCCATCTCTATACTATTTTTAATTCTGTTGATAAATAAGTTATTAAATTTAAACATATAAAAATGGAGATAAGATTTTTCTTATTAATATCTCCAAATTTTAATCAATTTAAAAATTATATATTTCAAATCATATATAAAATTTACTTACATCATATATTTTTAACAAAAATTTCTTTCATATGATTACAAATATTCAATATAATATATTCAACTTTCCATCCAAAATATTTTGGATAAACATAGACCAAAAACACCTATTTCCACTTGTACTTACAATATATTGATTATTTTAAAAACATGACAATATATTTGTAAAATCAGTTAAGAATTATTTATTTAAAAAATACAACCAAAATACTAAATAATCACAGACCAAAACACCTTATTCCACTTGTACAAATGACAAGACAGAAAAGAGTTTAAAATGAGATCATTAAAAAAACAGAAGAACACTTCTAACAGAGAACTGCGTCTGAACAAAATTTCAGACAATTATATTTTCAAAATCTACAGAGAAAACATAACTTGTTTAATTAAAAAATCACCGGATATTCTCCCACTTTAATTGGTTTACAAAGATGTCGTTGTCGATGTGGACATTCAACACTATTTCAAAAATCATTTAAAAGTTGAAAAAAACAGGCATTTCATAAATCTCATCCGAATTTGTCGGTCTTTTTAATAACAAGGACTCGATGTATTTGGAGATAATCCACAACGGTAAACGACTACAAAAATGGAACAAACAGGCCACATGGCAGGATTATTTGAAAAGGCTTTCAGATTATATTATATAATTGATTTCTATTAGTTAAGTTTTCTTAATGGAATGAAATATATTTTTTAGATTAAAAAAATAGTTAACCATGTGATGTCACTTAAAGTTATTTGTGTTGATGATAGTTATTTATAATTAAATGAAATATATTCTCTAGATTTAAAAAAATAGCCAATCATGTGATGGGAGATTAGTGGATCAATGAAACATGACTTAGTGTACAAGTATGAGTTTCACTTTTTTAGGGCGCATGTTGACGTGGCATCACATTTGATGAGGTGACCCTAAAATCTTAGTTATGAGCAACGACTTGCCAAGTAAGTTGTTGTAAACAATTGAGAGTGATTTGAAATTTTCACGTAGGATTTTCAGAAATGCAAAGTTATGGTGCTCAACTAGTGGATCCTCTCCCCTAATTTATAACACTAGAGTTCAAAGGTATGATTCTCAACTATCATTATTAAATTATCAATTTTTAAATCTTTAACAACATCATAAATATGAGAGATAACAAGATTCAATTGATAGAATCTATTTCATATCAACTGAATGTTAATTTAGTTTAAAAAATAATGAATAAATTTTTTTAGATTTGAAATTGATAATTGAATTAAAATAAAAAAGACAATTAAATAAAAATATAGAAGGTTTAGTTTTAGAATTGGTGGAAGAAAAAAATTGAATGGTGTTTTTAAACATTTTATTTGATGAAATGTAAAAAAAATAAAAAAATCAGATGACATTGAAAATGATGAAAATTGGATTTTGAGTCTTGTAGGGTCAATCCTACCTATCACAAATTTTATTTTCCATGAAGGATTGACTTGAGATGTGGGAGGATGATATGATACATAGGCTTGATGGATAGACATGTGCTCCTAAGTCAAACACCTTGATGGATTCAATTAATGATAGTAAGAGAGATCAAAGATATCATTCACAAAGACATAGGAGGCTTATATGATGATGATGATATGACGAATTGATTCTTTTTTATGTTTTTTAGAATCGAAATGCTCTAATTATCCTCTTTTCTCTAAATAAACTAACATATGCTTTAAGTATACAATGAATGTTTAAGTACCATGACATAGCAACATGTCACAAGAAACATGTACTAGGTTGGTTCATAATAGTTAGTTGGAAAGCAAGAAAAAATGAAATATAAATTTGAAGCTTTGGGATTCCATAATCATAATAGGAATCATCAACAATCTTCAATGTTGATGTGGATCAATCCCATATCACTAAAAAATAATATTTAACAATAAGATGGTAATCTTTGGTAGAAGGGTAATAAGTATGAGCAGAGATTGAATTATAAGAAATAAAAAGTAGCACAGAAGTATATACCACTTATTGATATGTCATTATATTAACACAATCCCATTAACATTGGTACAAAAACTAAAAAGAAAATGGTGGAGGTATGCCAATTTCACCTGTATAGGAAATGAGGTTCAAGATGATGGTTAGGCCCCGTTTGTTTGGGGAATTGGAATTTGACTCAAAACCTTATTATCACAAAATCAGGTTTTGAAATCCCGGTTTTGCATCTTGGGGAATTGGAATTTGACTCAAAACCTTATTATATC
>MU227122.1:45253-62526 GCA_018584345.1 Thuja plicata | reverse complement strand
AATTTGAAAAAAAAAATTAAAAACTTAATAAGATCATTAATGCACGTATGTTGAAAAAAAAATGCCAAACGTAATATACGTTTTTTAAAAGATATGTAAATCGCCAAATGGCACATAAATGTCTATGTGGCCTTTATGGCTTCTTCTTTTTATATTTTATTGATTTTTTAAATGTCATTTGGCGTTGAGTGTTATTTCTGCCTTTTTTTAATGTCATTTGGCATTGATTGTTTTATTTCGGTCTTTTATGACTTTTTTTTAATTTTTTAATGATTTTTGGTTGCAACTGCCAGGAATGCCATTTGGCGTCGAGTGTTATTTCTACCTTTTTTAAATGTCATTTGGCATTAATTATTTTATTTCAGGCTTTTATGGTTTTTTTTTCAATTTTAATGATTTTTGGTTGTAAATGTCAGGAATGCCATTTGGCGTTGAGTGTTATTTCTGCCCTTTTTAAATGCCATTTGGCATTGATTGTTTTATTTCGGTCTTTTATGGCTTTTTTAAAAAACATTAATGAGTTTTGGTTGTAACTGCCAGGAATGCCAACCACTTCTTTTTTATGTACACGGAATATTCCTGAGAATATGCCCGTGCTGGGAATTGTGTTTGTGCTCCCATTGTAAGAACGCCTCTCGGCGTAATCAATATTTACATATTACATATAAAGATGGAATATTATTTATTTATTTTTATTGGAAGATTTTTTTTTATATTAAGTTTATTTAAGCTTTTATTTCAAGAATCAAACACAAGACCACACTATTACAAGGAGAAACAACAACCGCTTCAATGAGGCCAATGTCTTATTGGAAGATATAGTTTTTATATTTAAATTTTGTTGTTTCCAATTATAAATTAATTTTTAAGTTGTAATTTTTAATAATATGTTAGTAATGTAAACGTCTTTTGAAATATAACTATCATGTTGATCATGTGAGGTTTTCTAATGTAGAAATTTTCAATGTAATTATGTAAATTGAATTGAGTTTGATAAAATAGGAAATAAGATAAACGTAATTAGTTTTTGTACTTCAATGTGTGTAATGATTTGTTGTAATTGATGGTCAACGTTTAAATGTAAGTTTGAATTTGGTATTTAACATTTGTAACGACTTTTGTTAGACTTGTTTTTGACATAGATTGATTAGTGTAAGAGAACTTGGATGACTAAAAAACCTTAATAGCCAGAATTTGTCATGGTGAAAGTCTGTTTGTCGTAGTATAATCACTTTCATAGCAAATTTTTATTAATTTATAGTGTTATTTTGTGGTTTGTCATATAGTTTTTCTCTTTGATTTTTCCCCCATGACTTTGTGACTATCTAAACCAATGATTACATGTGCAGTAGCAAAATTGTCAATTTGATTCATTTTGATGGTCCAATAGCCATAGATCTTAAATCACAAATATTTTCTTCATTTTCAATGCCAAGGGGTTGTCATCAAGAAAGTAAAGAGAGGCTCATCTACAAAATTAGGATGGTTAGATGATGAAAATGGGAGTGGATAAACTCTCGTACTCATTAGATTCAACTTAAACCATGAGATTAGTCTTATAAGCCATCCAAATAAATTAACCAACAACTATACCCAACTATGCACTTAACCTCTAAACTTTGTCACCAAGGTAAGACAACACTATGCCTACTATTCACCTTACTTTAGGGGGTTTCCTTGTTCTAACATTGAAAATCTTGACTTTATAGGTGTTCATAAGGGTTGAAATATATGTTACAATGCATGATATAAATATTGTGAATCAATTTGAGTTATGAAAGGGGTCCTAAACATAAATGTATAAGGATTGTGAAATATATGTTACAATGCATGATATAAATATTGTGAATCAATTTGAGTTATGAAAGGGTCCTAAACATAAATGTATAAGGATTGTGCATAGATTCAAGGAACGATGCAGGAAGTTTGTCCAACAAGGATGCATTTAATAATTGGGATATGAGTAAGACTAGTGCATCAAAGCTAGTCAACTAGAAAGTCTATAATTGTGAACCAATTTGAGGCGGGATTG
Organism: Thuja plicata; assembly: GCA_018584345.1. Classification (NCBI taxonomy): domain Eukaryota; kingdom Viridiplantae; phylum Streptophyta; class Pinopsida; order Cupressales; family Cupressaceae; genus Thuja; species Thuja plicata. The sequence goes on along the minus strand of MU227122.1, from coordinate 60,494 downwards.
GGGTCTTAAACATAATTGTATAAGGATTGTGAGTAGATTCAAGGAACAATGTGAGAAGGCTGTCCAATTAAGATGCATTTAATATTTGGAATATGAGAATGACTAGTGAAACAAAGTTGGCAAATTGTAAAATTTGTTACCTTAAAAGTATGTAATGTAGATATTTAATAAAGGGCTAGGGTTCATCTTATGCTAGAGAAGGGACCAAGTTTCCTTGGATATTGTCATGGATGTGACCATTAAATAATTGAAGCAATTTAAAGATGATGTTCTCAAGATGGACCATTGGATCTTAAGGGTTTAGCCTGAGGGACGAGATCTTATGCATGAATTGGTCTACAAAAGCTATATATAAGAACAAGCAAACAAGCTTCTTGCTGGAGATCTTCAGGGATATGATCATCAAGTTCAAGGAAGATTGATTACCATCAAAGAATTACACAACACACTCAATTGAAGTCTACTACACAGTCAAAAGTTAGATCTGTTGCATGGTTGCTTGATACTCTTAATCTTGATTCATCACACTTGAATCAATTAAAATTTTGAAGAAATTTTTTAAAAAGCCTCAATAAAAATTTAATTGACCCAACAAAAATCCAAAAAGAAAGAGGTTAACAAGGTGTTACGAAATTGGACTTACATAATTTAACCCACATGTGAACTCTCAGACACAGGGCATTACTCACATCAACATTTGACAGAAGCATTACTCCCACCAAACTTTGAAGGATGAAAAAAATCCTCTATACAAAATTAATTTACATGTTTCACCGCATAAATTTCTGAACAGCTCTAGAAATATTTTTGAGGTTTACCAACACTGATCAGTTTCCCAGCTGCGCACCACGTGACCGCGGGCTCCCGAAAAGCCCCCCGGTTCCATGTTCGCCTCTGCTGCATCTCCAGCTGACGGTCATATTGGGCGCGGTCCTCGGCCTTGGAAAGAACGGCATAGGCACTGTGTATCTGCAGAAACATTTGGTTAGAGATGTTCTTGCCTTGACAGGAAGCTGCTATTGTGTCCGGGTGAAATTGCCGAGCCATTTTCCTGTAAGCCCTCTTTACGTCCTGCGCTGTAGCCCCGCGGCTTAGCCCCAGCACCTCGTACAGAGTCCCTGAATTTCTCATGTGACCGCCGGCTTCGATTGTGGGAGCCGATTGATACTCAGCTCCGGAAACCTGCGATGCCCTAATCACAGTGAAAGAGGGCTTTAATCTGATATTTGCAGCGCCTCTTCGCCTTCGAGTCGCTAAATCCATAGAACCGGCGCTTACCATGGATGAAACATTTGGGGAAGCTGAAATTCTGATGCAACTCATCCTGAACTGTATTTTAGGTCTTTCGTCTTTTTCTTGGAGGGGGAATAATGCAGATGACAGAAATAAATGGGGTTTCATGGAAATGTATTGAAGAAGAATGAAGATTTATAGAAAGAGGGAAAATAAATTCTGAGGGCGTTTGGGTGTTTGAAGAAAGAAAATGGTGGGCGCGGAAAACAGGAGGACACGCCAACAGGCAAAATGGTCACGGGCAGTTTTTGCTTCTAGAAAGATTGTTGGCGCGTAACGATCGAGGGCGATCGCCTTCATTGGAAAAAACAATCATTACTCAAAATTAATTTAGGAGTTAGTTTATTTCATTTTGAAATTATTTATGATTTGATGTGGAAAATTTCTTTTACTTGTCAATTGATGAGGTTAAGGGGCTTTCTATGAATAGTGAAGGTTTTGCAAATTGTATTGCAAGCAAAGTGGGCATAACCTTGGAGGAAACTCTATGATTAAGAGCCATTGAACCGGAGTAGTACTAGGATAGGTGACCTTCTAGAAAGTCTTTGTGCTTCACCTTTGTGAGCATCACCTAGATGCAATGAGTGTCAAGTGTTCCACTCATTATTATGAGAGATGGGTTCTTGTTGAACCACTACTCATGAAACATGGGTCAATGAGTTTGACACAAAAACTACACACTTGGATCCCGATAGCAATATCACAACTATTTATTAGTTTATTTATTTTAATTGGAAGGTTTGGGTTATTTATTGATTTATATTTTGTTGTTTCTTTAATTATAAATTACTTTTGAAGCTTTAGTTTTAAATAATATGTCAATCACGTAATTTTTTTATAAATATAAATTTCCATGCTCACTACTCTCCATCTATATTCAATGATGTCGTTATAGAGAACTTCTCAATGTGATTATGTCAAATGAGTTGAATTCGATAAAATATTTTTTATAAATTTTCTAATCAATCTAGATCTTACAAAATAAAATTTTTAATTGTTTGAAATTTTAATTTTTTTTTAAATTTATAATATTATTAAATGATAAAATAACATATCAAAGGTGTATTTCATTACAATAGAATTACAAGTATTACTTATGTTTATTTTCTTAAACTAAATCCAAACCTTAATCATAATCTTGATCCTAAACCCTAAAACCTAAATCTTAAATGCTAATCCATGATGTAAACCCTTACCCTAACCATATTTGTAACCTAATCATAATCATAACTCTAACCCTAACCATGGCATAAACCTAAACCCTTATCCTAACCTTAACCCTAACAATAATCTTAATCACATACACTAAGCTATAACCATGATGTAGAACCATACCCTAACCATGATCCTAATCCTAACACTAAAACCCAACCCTAATAAAAAACCTAACCTTTACCATAATATTAACAATGATGTAAACTCTAACCCTAATAACAATACTAAAAATTATGTAAGCCCTTAATCCTAACCATAAGACTTATTAAGATGTAAACCCTAACTCTAACCCTATACCCTAATTCTAACCCTAACTTCAAACCTTAACCCAATCATTAAACCCTAACCATAATCCTTACCTTAAACAAGATCATAACCCAAACTCTAAACAAAACCCTAACCCTAATGATGACATAAACCTAAACTATTATCCTAACCCTAATGATAATCCTTATCCTAAACCCTAAACTCTAGTCCTAATTGTAATCCTAATTCCTTACCCTAACAAAATCTTAGCCCTAACCATAATACTAATCATAATGTAAACCCTTTGCCTAACCATAATCCTAAACATGTCCTTAGTTGTAACCTTAACCCTACCCTAAGCCCTAACAATAATCAAAAGTCTAAGCCTAACCTCAATACTAACCATAATGTAAACCCTTGTCATAACCCTAAATCCTAAACCCTAGCACTGACCCTAAACCTTAATACAAACCCTAACACTAACCCTAAACCTAACCTAAACATTAAACCCTAATCCTAAACAAGATCACATTGCAAATCCTAAACCCAACCCTAACATTAACCATATCATAAACCTAAAATCTTATCATAATCTTAAACCTAAATATTGACCCTAATCAAAACCTCAACCCCAACCATAATTACAACCATGATATATACCTAAAACCTTACCATAGTCCAAATCTTAAATCTTGATCCTAATCCTAAACCCTTACTCTAATGATAACACTTGACATTTGCAAAAATAAATGTGTGTCAATCAATATACATCTCTAAGGTAGGGTCTCATTTGTTTATATTTTAGGAGCATAATTATCACTGGCTTTTGCTTCATGTCACCTTCTGCTTCTATATTTTCCTTCTTATGTAGTTTCATTTGTCATGGATTTTTTCTCTATGGTTATAGTGGTTGATATTTTCCTCCATAATTTTGTGGCTATCAAAACAATAAATCAAATGCAAAGTAGAAAAAATGTTCAATTTTTTTTGTACACACGAGTTCTCTTGAAAATGTGAGTAGTTCATAGTTTTTCTATGATTCCTCTTGCATATAAACTCAATCCAAATCCACAATTTGCATGTATGATTTTTATATGTTCTCTAAAAAAGAGCCAATTTAATTCATTTTGATGGTCCAAAAAATTGTTATTTGCTAACCAATAGTCTAATAGCATTTTATTTCTTGACCATTTATTTTAATATGAGGGAATTCATTCGAAAAATGTGTTAACCTAGCCACTTGCTACATAGCTCTATAATTCCCATGATTTGAATTTGTTTCTCTCTAACCTTAAGCAACTAAACCACATAAAATTGTTAGCTGGAAGAATCACTTAAGAAAGTGATCCCCAAGGACAATGTGTCACACCAAAAAAAGAGAAACCTAGAGCTCCCCTAACTTTAGATGTAAGAGTTTTCTTTTTTCTAAGGTTGAAAATAGAGGTATCCATAAGGGTTGCAATTTGAGTTCCAATGCATGTCATGGGTATTGCGAACCAATCTGAACTAGGATTGGGATCTAAACATAGTCGTATAAGGATTTTGCATAGATTTAAGAAACAACATGTGAAGGTTGTCCAATAAAGATGTATTTAATACTTTGGACATGAGTAGGACTAATGCAACAAAGTGGGTGAATTGAAAATTTTGTTCCCTTGAAACTATGCAAAATATGTGTTTAATAAAGAGGGTAGAGTAGGACTTATGCTACATGAAATGGGGCTAAGTTTCCTCAAAGATTGTTATGGATGCAAGCATTAAATAATTGGTGCAACATTAAATAATTGTGACCATTTAAGGGGGTTGTTTCCAAGATGGAGCTTTGGATCTAAGGATCCATCCCAAGCCATCATATCTTATGTATGAATTTAGACAAGCCAATGATTATGGATTGGGATACAAATCCTATATAAAGAGAAGCAAAGTCATTAGTAGAGATCCGTAATGACAAGGATCAAATTCAAGGAAGATTGGAATATGGATCATTAGGTAAGATCATAATTCACAAATTTTGGACGTTCGAGAGGGTGAATTAATTCTATTAAGATTTTGAAGGGAGCAACTTAGGAGAATTCAAATAGGATTTGAGAGGATTATCATTGAGAATTTTTGCTAGACCATTAACGTGAAGGCACGAAAAAAGAATTGTATTCAAAGTGTTGAGGAAAGGAAGCTCAAGGAGAAAGAAGATAATTGAAGATATGTTAGGCTTGACGTGAGGTTAATAGAGGTGTGAGAGTTTTGGGAAACAATGCTAAGAAAATATTTGTATGTTGGATGCTAAAGTGTAAAGAAGAATTATGTTGAAGATTAAGTTTTTTTTGGAGGTCTAGTTATGAAGACTAACAAGGGGGACACGTCTTTTTCGAAAAGACTAATAGTTGTAGAAATTTACTAGGTGCATGGATGTTGTCAACTCTAAAAACCACAAATCTATAATCCCAAAACCTTAAACAAGATGTAACTAGGTTCATGAGGCATTGAAATTGCAGCGTTGTTTACATAGAAGAGTATTAATGTCAAGCCAAAACAAGATGTAACTAGGTTGACCTAGATGGATGATGCAATATTATTTACATGAATTGTCTATTGAGATCAGTTTATGGCATTTTTCATGACACGTGTGTGTAAATTTCTAAACTAAAAGCTAATAAGGAATTGCTCTTCTTTGATCAGTATAAAAGATCGACAGAGAATTCTATTGAGAAATTCAAAGCACAAAAGTATTTGATTTACATGATGACACACTGCATGCATCTTGACAAGAGTGTGAAGCTTATTGGAAAGCTTTTGTTTGGCTCTGAAAGGGGTCCCCTAGTGTTGAATATTGTGAGATCCCCTGGGTAGTCTCTAGTTGATGACAAGGGCTATCTCAAAACAATGGTGAGTTCTTAATCTTCATACCCCCTTCTCTGCATGGTTCCTGGTAGCGAAAATAGTTCAATACAAAAAAACGGTCCTCTTCAATTCAATACAAGAACATCGAGTCCTCTTGAGTATGGTGCTTGTCTGTGTTTAGTCTTTATATAATCTAAGTCTCGCCTAGGAATGAGGTCATGGGCTACTAAATGTTATACCTATAAATTTCTGGTATAGAAACTTTACATAAAAACCAAGTCATGTATGCAGTCACAGAGTGATTTGAATCTTAAGGAACTCACTCATGGATCCGTGTTGTTGCAGGTAAGGATATTTGAAAACCATTGTGGATCTCTATCCCAATATGGAATGAAACACATGCGCTCTCTAGCCAATATTTGCAACCAAGGCATTAGCAATGATGTCATCTCTTCAGTTTCTGCTAAGAGACATTACATTTTGTGAAATATGGCTTGTACTTAGCTCCTTCATTATCCTCACCTAGGAATTCTTGATCAACACAATCAGATTTTTTTAAATAAAAAAAAAAGATATCGTCGGAATTCCGACTACATTGCAAATATAAAGCGACGAGGATGTTGTAAATTTGACAGCATCCTCATTGCAATCTTTCGTCTAATAGTCATCGAATTCCAACAATAAGGCAAACATAAACCGATGAGGATGATGTACATCCAACAATATTGTGGTTGGAATAGTTCGTCTAACTGTAGTTAGAATTCTGACTACCATGAAAACCTAAACTGACGAGGTCTGGGTCGAAAATCTGACCTAAACTCTCCAAAAGTATATGTCTTTTCCGACGTCATTCATGTCAGAATTACGATGACCATGGATACGTCAAATTTTTCGACGAAATATTTTCGACAGCCGTGTTAATCAGAAGTCCAATAAGAGGCGGTCGGAAGTCCAACTAATTGTCGTCGAAAATTGGACCCAAATGTATTAGTGTTGGCATTGAAGGTGAAAAAAAATTTGGGATTTAAGATCTATGGCTAGGCAAACACATATAGTTTTAATAAATTCCCTCATATTGAAATAAATGGTCAAGAAAGAAAATATTATAAGACTATTGGTAACAAAATAACAATTTATTGGACCATCAAAATGAATCAAATTGACAATTTTGCTACTTCACATATAATCATTGGTTTAGATAGTCACAAAGTTTTAGAGGAAAAATGGTAGTGGATAAACTCTCGTACTCTTTAGATTCAACTTAAACCATGAGGTTAGTCTTATAAGTCACCCAAATAAATTAGCCAACGACTATACCCAAATATGTACTTAACCTCTAAACTTTGTCACCAAGGTAAGACAACACTATGCCTAAAATTCGTCTTGCTCTAGGTGTAAGGCGTTCCTTGTTCTAACATTGAAAAGCTTAACTTTATATAGGTGTTCATAAGGGTTGAAATATAAGTTACAATGCATGATATAAATATTGTGAATCAATTTGAGTTTGGGGTCCTAAACATAAATGTATAAGGATTGTGCATAGATTCAAGGAACGATATGAGAAGCTTGTCCAACAAGGATGGATTTAATAATTGGCATATGAGTAAGACTAGTGCATTAAAGCTAGTTAATTTGAAAGTTTGTAATTTTGTAATTGTGAACCAATTTGAGGTAGGATTGGGGTCTTAAACATAATTGTATAAGGATTTTGAGAAGATTCGAAGGAACAATGTGAGAAGGAATTGCATTTAATATTTGAAATATAAGAACGACTAGTGAAACAAAGTGAGTGAATTGCAAAATTGTTACCTTAAAAGTATGTAATATGTAAACAAGGAAGCTTAGGGAGAAGCAAGACTATTGAGGATGTGTTGTTCTTGAAGTGAAGATTACCAGCAAAGAATTCGACAACACACTCAATTGAAGTCTACTACACAGTCAAGTCAGATCTGTTGCATGGTTGCTTGTTACACTTGAACTTGATTCATCACATTTTAATCAATTAAAATTTTGAAGAAGTTTTTAAAAAAAACTTAACAGAAATTTAATTAACCCAACAAAAATCCAAAAAGAAAGAGGTTAACAAGATGTTACGAAATTGGATTTCCATAATTTAACCCACATGTTAACTTTCACACACTCTCAGACACCGGGTATTACTCACATCAATATTTGACAGAAGCATTACTCACACAAAAACTTGAAGGATGAAAAAAATCCTCTTTACAAAATTAATTTACATGTTTCACCGCATAAATGTATAAACAGCTCTAGAAATATTTTTGAGGTTCACCAACACTGATCAGTTTCCCAGTTGCGCACCACGTGACCGCGGGGCTGATAAGCCCTCCGGTTCCATGTTCGCCTATGTTGCATCTCTAACCGACGGTCATATTGGGCGCGATCCTCTGCTTTGGAAAGAACGGCATAGGCACTGTGTATCTGCAAAAACATTTCAGTGGAGATGTTCTTGCCTTGACTGGAAGCTGCGATTGTGTCCGGGTGAAATTGCTGCGCCATTTTCCTGTAAGCCCTCTTTATGTCCTGTGTTGTAGCCCCGCGGCTTAGCCCAAGCACATCGTCCCTGAATTTCTCATGTGACCGCCGGCTTCGATTGCGGGAGCCGATTGATACTCAGCTCCGGAAACCCGCGATGCCCTAATCACAGTGACAGAGGGCTTTAATCTGATATTTGCAGCGCCTCTTCGCCTGCCAGTCGCTAAATCCATAGAACCGGCGCTTACCATGGATGAAACATTTGGGGAAGCTGAAATTCTGATGCAACTCATCCTGAACTGTATTTTAGGGCTTTCGTCTTTTTCTTGAAGGGGGAATAATGCAGATAACAGAAATTATTGAGGTATCATGGATCTGTATTGAAGAAGAATGAAGATTTATAGAAAGAGGGAAAATGTAAATTCTGAGGGCGTTTGGGAGTTGAAGAAAGAAAATGGTGGGCGGGGAAAACAGGAGGAAACGCCAACAGGCAAAATGCTCACGGGCAGGTTTTGCTTCTACAAAGATTGTTGGCGCGTAACGATCGAGGGCACGTCGCCTTCAAAGAAAAAACAAATCATTACCCAAAATTAATTTAGGAGTTAGTTTATTTCATTTTGAAATTATTTATGATGTGATGTGGAAAATATCTCCTATTTATCAATTGATGAGGTTAAGGGTCTTTTTAATCAATGGTGAAGGTTTTGCAAATGGGATTGTAAGCAAAGTGGACTTAACCTTTGAAAATTTCATGGTTAAGGGCGCTTGAGCTCAAGTATTACTCGGATGGGAGGTCACCTCCCAGGATGTTTTGGTGCTTCACCTTTGTGAACATCACCTAGGTGCAATGAATGTTAAATGTTCTACTCATTCTCATGAGAGATGGGTTCTTGTTGAACCACTACTCATGAAACATGGGTCAATGAGTTTGACACAAAAACTACACTGATAGCAATATCACAACTATTTATTAGTTTATTTATTTTAATTAGAAAGTTTGGGTTATTTATTTATTTATATTTTGTTGTTTCTTTAATTATAAATTAATTTTTAAGTTTTAGTTTTTTATAATATGCCAATCATGTAATTTTTTTATAAATATAAATTTTCATGCTTAGTGCTCACCATCTATATTTAATGATGTCATTATAGAGAACTTCTAATGTGATTATGTCAAATGAGTTGAATTTGATAAAATATTTTTTATAAATTTTCTAATCAATCTATCTTACAAAATAAATTTCTAAATTGTTTAAAATTTTAATATTTTTTTAAAATTTATAATAATTATTTTTTAATGTTATAATATTATTAAATAATAAAATAACATATCAAAGGTGTAATTCATTGTACAATAGAATTACAAGTATTACTTATGTTTATTTTCTTTCTAGTATGCAAGTTAATATCTGCGTTAAGATGGAAATAAGATGAAAATAATATATATATATATAACTGTTTCTTTTATGTAATCTGTATTTATTTCTTTTTAAACCAACGAATATAATAATATAAACATATATACATATGAATATATTTAAAATGTATTTTATAAAGATTAAATAAAAAAAATATTTAAAAAAAAATTAGGGGAGGCTGGGCGTAGCCCAAGTCCCCCGCGCGGTTTAAGAAAGGGAGGAAGGGAGGGAGGGGGGCCATGACACTCCCTCCCCCCCCCGTGGTGGTGCATTAAAACCAGTCACGCCACGTTGTCAAACCCCAACAAAAAAACAGAGAACAGTACATTCTCATGTAAAAAAACATGCAGTCCGCCATTGGCGTTCGAACATGCACAAAAAAAAAAAACACAAATCTAAGTAAGCATATATATTTAAATGTAAGTATATACTTATTGTTTAAATGTATATGCACTTAGTCTTCTTCCTCTGGCCTCCATGGGCATGCTTGCAGACCTGCAAATAACAAACAAAAAAAAGAGACTTAAGGGTTTCTAGATGAGAAGGGAGAGGAAAAAATGAAAGAACAAAAAAAGAGAATGCATTTCTTTTGTCCTCTAATAATCAGTTAAATAATTAGAATTAAATTTCTAGACGAAATTGGTATTAAATAATGATTATCAATACCTCATGTCACTTTTGTTTATTTTAATTAAACTAGGCGACATTGTTAAAATAATTAGCAATTTTAAATGAGGACTACCTTAGTTTATTAAGAAGCAAACCGAACATGTTATGGCAACCTTTAATGCTTTTGTTTTTAGGTTAGACTAGATGATCGGCTATAGGAGTAACCTTAGTAATATTAACGTCACCTCGATCATTAACAAGCCTTGATCACCCTTGTTCTTAGTAGTTTGACTTTGGGTTGAGTGAAGTTGACTTGCAGTCATGATTCCCCTTAACCCTACTTGCGGTACTAGTTATTATTAACCTAACACCCTAACCGAATATTCTTTGTATATGTAAGTTGGATCATCTTCGTAAGTGTGTTATCCTTAGCATCTTTTATTAAACCTTTCAAAAAAAGTAGTTGTATTTTTTGACGTAAAATTTACTACAAAATTGATTATACTATGTCAAACCTACTTTTACCATGACAAATCCTTTTCCACAAAAATAAACTAACTAAGAAGGAAAAATATAGAACCAGAAGGTGACATAAAGTAAAAGATAGAGATAGGTATTGTCCTCAAATATAAACAAATGAGATTCTACCTTGTTGATGCAGCATTAAATAATTGAGGCAATTTAAAGATGATGTTCTCAAGATGGACCATTGGATCTGAAGGTTCAGTCTAAGCGACGAGATCTTATGCATGAATTGGACAAGCGAAAGATTGTGGCTGGGTCTTCAAGGATATGATCATCAAGTTCAAGGACGATTGAGATATGGCTCATTAGAAAAATTATGTTGACAACTATTATAGAGGTTGAAAGAATTCTAACAAAACTTTCAAAATACCATCAAGGAAGCATTTAAATAGGATTTGAAAGAGGAATATCATTGAGATCCTTTACTAGAAGGCACGACAGAGGCATTGGATACAAAGTGTTGAAACAAGGAAGCTTTGGGAGAAACAAGACTATTGAGGATGTGCTGTCTTGAAGTGAAGATTACCATCAAAGAATTCCACAACACACTCAATTGAAGTCTACTACACAGTCAAGTCAGGTTTGCATGGTTGCTTGTTTCACTTGATCTTGATTCATCATAGTTGAATCAATCTAAATTTTAAGGAAGTTTTTTAATAACCCTTAATGAAAATTTAATTGACCCAACAAAAATCCAAAAAGAAAGAGGTTAACAAGCTGTTAGGAAATTGGATTTCCATAATTTAACCCATATGTTTGTTAACTCTTAGACACCGGGATTTACTCACATCAAAATTTGACAGAAGCATTACTCACACCAAACTTTGAAGGACGAAAAAAAATCCTCTTTACAAAATTAATTTACATGTTTCACCGCATAAGTGTATGAACAGCTATAGAAATGTTTTTCAGGTTCACCAACACTGATCAGTTTCCCAGTTGCGCACCACGTGACCGCGGGGCTCCCGATAAGCCCCCCGGTTCCATGTTCGCCTTTGCTGCATCTCCAGCTGACGGTCATATTGGGCGCGATCCTCTGCTTTGGAAAGAACGGCATAGGCACTGTGTATCTGCAAAAACATTTCAGTGAAAATGTTCTTGCCTTGACTGGAAGCTGCGATTCTGTCTGGGTGAAATTTCTGTGCCATTTTCCTGTAAGCCCTCTTTATGTCCTGTGCTGTAGCCCCGCGGCTTAGCCCCAGCACATCGTACAGAGTCCCTGAATTTCTCATGTGACCGCCGGCTTCGATTGCGGGAGCCGATTGATACTCAGCTCCGGAAACCTGCGATGCCCTAATCACAGTGAAAGAGGGCTTTAATCTGATATTTGCAGCGCCTTTTCGCCTGCAAGTCGCTAAATCCATAGAACCGGCGCTTCCCATGGATGAAACATTTGGTGAAGCTGAAATTCTGATGCAACTCATTCTGAAATGTATTTTAGGGCTTTCGTCTTTTTCTTGGAGGGGAAATAATGCAGATAACAGAAATAAATGGGGTTTCATGGATCTGTAATGGAGAAGAATGAAGATTTATAGAAAGAGGTAAAATGTAAATTCTGAGGGCGTTTGGGTGTTTGAAGAAAGAAAATGGTGGGCGTGGAAAACAGGAGGAGACGCCAACAGGCTAAATGGTCAGGGGCAGTTTTAGCTTGTAGAAGGATTGTTGGCGCGTAACGATCGAGGGCACGTCGCCTTCATTGGAAAAAACAATCATTACCCAAAATTAATTGTAGGAGTTAGTTTATTTCATTTTGAATTATTTATGGTTTGGTGTGGAAAATATCTTGTACTTGTCAATTGATGAGGTTAAGGGCTTGATGAATGGTGAAGGTTTAGCAAATGGTATTGCAAGCAAAGTGGGCTTAATCTTGGAGGAAATTCCATGGTTAAGAGTTTTTGGACTCTAGTAGTACTAGGAGATAGGTGACCTCGCAAAAAGTCTCGGTGCTTCACCTTGTGAGCTTCACCTAGATGCAATGAATGTTAAATGTTCCACTCATTCTCATGAGAGATGAGTTATTGTTGAACCACTATTCATGAAACATGGGTCAGTGAGTTTGACACAAAAACTATAGCTTGAATCATGATAGCAATATCACAACTATTTATTTGTTTATTTATTTTAATTGGAAGGTTTGGCTTATTTACTTATTTATATTTTATTGTTTCTTTAATTATAAATAATTTTTTAAGTTTTAGTTTTTAATAATATGCCAATCATGTAATTTTTTTTATAAATATAAATTTTCATGTTGAGTGCTCACCATCTATATTCAATGATGTCCTTATAGAGAACTTCTCAATGTGATTATGTCAAATGAGTTAAATTTGATAAAATATTTTTTTATAAATTTTCTAATCAATCTATCTTACAAAATAAAATTTTAAATTGTTTAATATTTTTTTTAAAATTTATAATAATTATTTTTTAATGTTATAATATTATTAAATGATAAAATAACATATCAAAGGTATATTTTATGACAATAGAATTACAAGTATTACTTATGTTTATTTTCTTAAACTAAATCCTAACCTTTATAATCCTGATCCTAAACCCTAAAACCCAAATATTAAATGCTAACACATGATGTAAACCCTTACCCTAACCATAATTGTAACCTAATCATAATCATATCTCTAACCTTAACCATGACATAAACCTACACCCTTATTCTAACCTTAACCCTAACAATAATCTTAATCACATACCCTAAGCTATAACCACGATGTAGAACCATACCCTAACCATGATCCTAACCCTAACACTAAACCCTAACCCTAATAAAAATGCTAAAAATGATGTAACCCCTTAATCCTAACCATAAGACTTATCAGGATGTAAACCCCAACTCTAACCTTAAACCATAATCCTGACCCTAACTTCAAACCTTAACTCAATCATTAAACCCTAACCATAATCATTATCCTAAACAAGATCTTAACCCAAACTCTAAACAAAACCCTAACCCTAATGATGACATAAACCTAAACTATTATCCTAACCCTAACCTTGATGATAATCCTTATCCTAAACCCTAAACCCTAAACTCTAATCCTAATTGTAATCCTAAATCCTTACCCTAACAAAATCTTAGCCCTAGCCATAATATTAATCATAATGTAAACCCTTTGCCTAACCATAATCCTAAACATGTCCTTAGTCGTAACTTTAACCCTAACCCTAAGCCCTAACAATAATCAAAACTCTAAGCCTAACCTCAATACTAACCATAATGTAAACCCTTTCCCTAACCATAAGCATAACCCCAAATCCTAAACCCTAGCACTGACCCTAAACCTTAATCCAAACCCTAACACTAACCCTAAACCTAACCTAAACATTAAACCCTAATCCTAAACAAGATCACAATGTAAATCCTAAACCCAACCCTAACCTGAACCATATCATAAACCTAAAATCTTATCATAATCTTAAACCTAAATATTGACCCTAATCAAAACCTCAACCCCAACCATAATTACAACCATGATATATACCTTAAACCTTACCATAGTCGTAATCTTAAATCTTGATCCTAATCCTAAACCCTAACCCTAATGATAACACTTAACATTTACAAAAATAAATGTGTGTCAGTCAATATACATCTCTAAGGTAGGGTCTCATTTGTTTATATTTTAGGAGCATAGTTGTCACTGGCTTTTGCTTCATGTCACCTTCTACTTCTATATTTTCCTTCTTATGTAGTTTAATTTGTCATGGAGTTTTTCTCTATGATTACAGTGGTTGATATTTTCCTCCATAATGTTGTGACTGTCAAAACAGTTGATCAAATGCAAAGTAGAAAAAATGTTCAATTTTTTTCGTACACACGAGTTATCTTGAAAATGTGAGTAGTTCATAGTTTTTCTTTGATTCCTCTTGCATATAAACTTAATCCAAATCCACAATTTGCATGTATGATTTTTATATGTTCTCTAAAAAGGAGCTAATTTAATTCATTTTGATGGTCCAAAAAAATGTTATTTGCTAACCAATAGTCTAATAACATTTTATTTCTTGACCATTTATTTTAATATGAGGGAATTCATTCCAAAAATGTGTTAACCTAGCCACTTGCTACATAGCTCTACAATTCTTATGATTTGAATTCATTTCTCTCTTACCTTAAGCAATTGTTAGCTAGAAGAATCACTTAAGAAAGTGATCCCCACAGACAATGTGTCATACCAAAAAAAGAGAAACCTAGAACTCGCTTAACTTTAGATGTAAGAGTTTTCTTTTTCTAAGGTAAAAAAAAATGTATCCATAAGGTTTGCAATTTGAGTTCTAATGCATGTCATGGGTATTGCGAACCAATCTGAGCTAGGATTGGGATCTAAACATAGTCATATAAGGACTGTGCATAGATTTAAAAAACAACATGTGAAGGTTGTCCAATAAAGATGTATTTAATACTTTGGACATGACCATTTATTTCTTGACCATTTATTTTAATATGAGGGAATTTATTCCAAAAATGTGTTAACCTAGCCACTTGCTACATAGCTCTACAATTATTATGATTTGAATTCGTTTCTCTCTTACCTTAAGCAATTGTTAGCTAGAAGAATCACTTAAGAAAGTGATCCCCACAG
>MU227121.1:2009562-2042146 GCA_018584345.1 Thuja plicata | reverse complement strand
GGATCTTAGATAAACTTAAATGATAAGGTGTGAAAATGATTCAGTAGTGGAGCTAGTTAGGTAATATCTATGTTCACACAATTAAATAAATTGTTTTTCAATGAAATCAAAACACTTTAGAAAAAGGAAAATTGAGAAATTTCTAAGCTTGGAGCTTTGTTAGTATTTGAAAAATGAACATGTTTAAATTGTCTTCAATGATTGCAACCATCAAAGCTTTATTTTGTGCATCTGTGATTAAGAAAAGAATATTAGTTTGAAGACCGTGACATTTTGATAGGTTATAAGCATTTGCATGACTCGTAAGTTCTCTTATCTACGTTGAATTAAGTGTTTTCATGATCAAGGAAAGAATGTTAGATTAAGTGATTAAGCGATGGAAAAGTTATGGTGAATTTCAATTAGATCAACTAATAGTCTCTTTTACATAATGAAAGTGTATTAATCCATAGTATACATTCAATCTGAAGAGTTCCAATCACACACACACACACACACACACACACACACACACACACCTAGAGATCAGCAAAATATGACTCTCATTGATCCAATTTTTAGATAACCAACCAAAAGAAGACAAATAAGAAAACGATCCAACAATTGTGCAATATTGTTAAAACCTATTCTTCAATTCTTCATGGTACAATAATTATTTTACAACTATGAATCAATTTTTATGAGATAAAAGTGTTGTAAAGTCAAGTTGGTAATTCTATTGTGAGTTTAGGCTAGAATCCATCTCCTTCACTTCAATTGTTGAGGGAGAAAAGATTCACAAAATTCATCATAAACAAATTTCTTGTTCCATATTTGCCACCTCTTTGAGAAAGAAAGAAAGTACAACAAGGGCTTGAAGGTGAATAAATGCATAGTTATTTGAGGAAGAAAACATTAACTAGACAACAAACTTCCTTATTAAAATTAATAGTGGGAGGTCCAACATCGAAAACAACCTAAAGATAAATTAAGGATGTTCTTCTTAGACTTCTTAGTCTTGTGGATGTCATTAAAATATTTCATTCATTCTAGATAGAGTTTTGTTTCTTGAATCAAAATAACTAATACCCTACAAATATCAAAAGGTTGCTTCACCAAGCATCATATTTTCAATAAGTTTGAGCCCCCAAATTTCTATGAGAGAATCTTCACAGAGATTTCTCCTCGTTGGTTTCAAATTGTGGGTATCTATCCATTACTTGTTCACTGTCATCTAGAGCTTGAATTTGATGGTCTAGATGGTCGTTTTTTTCATTTTTAGATCATATATATGAAAACATAAAAATTTACTAGACTGTATGGATTAACAAACTATATTTTTATGAAGCCATATATATGACACTCCAAGTTATTAATAAACCATAAAAATTTACTATGGATGCCCCAATAATCGTGCACTAAACCACTTCAAAAATTGCACAACTAATCCAATACATATTCCTCTAAGAACATATACACTTTCGTCTCATAATTATTTTTACTAATACTTATGCACAAAGTTACACAACTCCTCTAATTAAATATTAAAATTTTAACTACGAGAAGATAAGTGGACAATTATGGTACATATTAAAAATCTTAATAAATAGTATTTTATTAAAAATTATTTATAAATTAAATATTTTTTTATGACAATTATTTTTTTTCGTAAAACTTCAACTAAAATGCATTGAAGTGATCAAACCAAACTGTATTAAAATTTTCATGGAACAAGTTAGGTTACATTCAAATTCTAGGCGTAGTGCCATCCTAAAACTTCTTCATATGTGATTGTTTTTTTTCCTTCCCTTCCTCTTTTGCGTTTAGCTACACAATTTCCCTGGACTTTTATTTGTCAAATCTTGGAATTGGCTTTCTCCTCCCCTTCATTGAGCTTTCTAGATTTGTTTCCATATATGCCTCTTTGGGAGTGTGCAAGAATCTTCTTCCATGTTCATATGCTCGCCATTTCCAAGAAAGAAATTTGCCTATGCCCCTATTTCGAGCACTAAGAACATCCACGATAGGAGGATTTTGTTGCAATGCTTTGAGACCATTCGCCTTTAAATTTTAAACAAGAATGAAATTCAAGTAACACATAAAAGTATAGATTTCAACACTACATCAGAGATTTCATGGGAAGGAATTATGTTTCAAAGCAAAACAATTCGAGTTGTTAAGCATCAAACTTTTCCTTCTACAACTTTCTCAAACGTTTCCTTCAACTTTATCAACCCGATGATGGATCATGGAATGTGATCCGAAACATTGATGTAAATAACTTTTGCACAATTGAATCTAGAAACTAAGCACACATATCATTATGGAATGTGGAAATCTCATGTCTCTATTTTGACATAGTTTACATAAAATGAAAATGGTTTTTGGATACTAGCATGATCCAACATAACCCTATCATAATTAATAAGTCATAAATTGACACCTCAACCAAACACTCTCGTCCATATCTAAAAAAGATGTATAAGATAACCATTTTTTGCCACTAGAACTCAAGATGTCAAATTACTATAAATTTATGCATGGATCATGATCCAAGAGTTATCACTTGTGATGAATGAGCTCTTCCAATGGTTGTGAGTGTCACTAAAAACTATTGGATCGTGATTCACCAAGTGAATCATGACTCCCACACTACAATTCATCCATGAATCCACATCATTGCCAAAGCTCCCACTAAACTATGATGTCAAATTGTTTATGGCATCATTACAATAATCTTCTAAATGAAGATCACTCATAAAATAGAACCAAGATTTCCAAGCCAAGATAAACTACCACTAAAACATTACTTGTCAAATGCTACTTGACAAAATTGTTGACCAAGCTATCCATGACATCATGATAAACACCCATGATATTAGTCTCAATAATTAACAATCAAAGCACTCTAATTATCCATCATCTCATCCTTATGCAATATACCAATTCACAAATGCCCACAGACAGGCCAACTAAGCTAATGTTGATCGTTTCTCAGGATAGAAATTCCTCTACCAAGTTTCTATGATATGGCATATGCAAGTAGGTAACTAAAACATTTAGAAAATAACATATACATAGACACCACAAAAGCATGTCCTTGTTTGATGGAGTGAAAAAGCTTGAATTGCTTAAACTGGATGTTAGTAATGGTGAAATAAGCAAACAAATTAGCAAACATGTTGATTGACTAAAAACAATACACAAAGGGAAAATGGTAGTGAATATGAGGGTCATGGGCTTACTAGTAATAGCATGAGAGCAATTATTGAGATTGTAAAGCAATTTTTTATCCTCAGCCTTAGGTTTGAATTTAATGTTTCCTTTGTTGATCATATTTCCTTAGGACTTGGTATGAAATTGTGAAGACCCTCACATAGCCGTAGTCAAACCATACAAGTGTAATGTTTATTCCTTCAATAATACAAACTATAATAAATTTTGCATTTCTAAAGTCTTGTATATGCCCAATTAAGTTCATATATACATTCAAATAATATCCAGACTAATATAATTAATATATATTATAATAATAATCATTATATTATAATTATTATTATAATAATCATTATATTATAATAACTATTACGTAATATAAAATATTAATTGATCATATTATAATTATTAATATTATCATAAAATAATTATTATTTTATCAAAATACTCCTTATTAAACCGGTCGGTGAATAACATAAGCAAGTATTGATCGCAGAAGGAGACGGATGGCAAGGAAGGGAAAGCCTACGTGGACAGCCACTAGACCAACCAAACCCGCAAAAGGAGGTCTACGCAGACAGGAGATATTCCAATACTAGGAACCGGCCACGGTGAACAAGTCGACATTAGCGACTTTGAATAAGGGAGTTGACAGAAACGGTCTACGAAGACTGTAGAAATAGAGACAACCAGTAAATAAGGACTCATAGTTGATAAAGAGCATAAGGAATCAGTCTCAGACAGGGAACAGCAAATTCCTTGTGGGAATAAAGAGACTTCATTAATCTTCTAAAAGATATATCAGAGAAAGAGAAACCCAGAAATACCACGGGAGACTATTAAAGAGGTAACATAAACTTATCATCATAAATCAGATAGAGACCAAGCAGAGCTCGGTAGGGAACATTTAGAACCAGAGAATTAAGTGTCTGGTCAGAGGACATTCTTCGGAATGTTATGATTCTGAGAGTTGGAATCCAGAGAGATTTAAACAATCTCTTAGGGGCAGTATATACTGTAGTGGTTAACATATGCATATGTCAGAGAGATAAGAGGCTTGGATAGAGGTGGGATCTCTTCCAAGATTAATATTAATGGGTTTACCCATTAATAGAGATCCCAGAGGCCTTAGGAAGATGTCTCAAATTTCAATGACATGGTTGCTTAGCTGAGAGTTTATCTCATTAGAGGGCTAAATAATCTGATTGGGGTATTCTCTTAAGGATTAGTTGGGGTAGTACAGGGTTTAGAATATAGTTTACTGAATTAATGTTTATGTACATGCTTATATTATAGTCTACTAATACTTGTGACAGGTTTTCAGCACCAAAATAGTCAACCTAGAAGAGGGAACATTACAGAAATGCTTCTAGACAAACTCAATGGAGGTCACAAAAAATTAAGGGAATTAAAGAAACGTTAAGGGAACCCATCAAATTCGAGAATGTTATCAATGGTCACAATTTCCCTTGCTACATGAAGATCTTATACAAGGAGTATAATAGAAGTCATCGATTGGTAGGTTGAAATACAATAAGTGACTCCACATACTATCGAAAGGCCCTCAACACAAGCCTAGGAGGGGTCCTAAGCCTTGAAAGCATTCTACTATGGTTGACCAAAAGAATAAACAAATGTTCAAGCCCACAATGCTTGAAAAAAATGTTTATAAGCTCTATCTCCACTCTTAAACCAATAATATTTGGCTTGAAAAAAATCTTTATAAGCTCTATCTCCACTCTGAAACCAATAATATTTGGCTTTAGTCTGAGTACCTTGCTCAACATAGGCACTAATACCCTATACCACTTGAAGTTAAAGGCATGTGAGAGGATATCACATCAAGTTTACCAAAGACATAACTAAGCTCTAATTTCATCACCACATAAGATTTTGGTAGGTTGAAATACAATAAGAGACTCCACATACTATTGAAGGCCCTAAACACAAGCCTAGGAGGGGTCCTAAGCCTTGAAAGCATTCTACTAGGGTTGACCAAAAGAATAAACAAATGTTCAAGCCCACAAGGCTTGAAAAAAATCTTTATAAGCTCTATCTCCACTCTTAAACCAATAATATTTGGCTTTAGTCTGTGTCCCTTGCTCAACATAGGCACTAATACCCTATACTTGGAGTCTGAGCTCGGTCAGTTGGAGTTACAAAGGCATGTGGAAGGATATCACATCAAGTTTACCGAAGACATAACTAAGCTCTAATTTCATCACCACATAAGATTTTAGTAGTATGCATTTCAATTGGTAGCCACATGTTCAAGAATAATAGTGGCTTCTCAATTTGGCCTTGTGTAAACCCACCATGATCTAAAAGTGGATCAAAGATTTATCAAGAAGCACAATAATCAACAAGGACTCAATTAGTCAAGTTGTTTGATCACACTATCAAGCCCAATATACAAGTTCAACCATGTAAACTAAGAAAAGGAAGAAAAAGGCAAAATTTGTTGTGCATGTGCATGTAGAACTATGATTCACCCTTCGCTTATGCCTATCTCATCAAGAGTTAGCCCTACTCAAACATGACATCTCAAACATATTGAAGTCGATATTGAAGACCCATTGCACCTAAGCAACTCATCCACAAGCCAATACTAGATATGGACCCTTTCAAACACATTCATTAACACAACTATTAAGAAATCTTGAGCTTTGTTATCCATGTTGAAAAGGACCCACAAAGCCCTATTTGAAATGTTGTCGCTTGCAACATTCAAATTCCACAACCTTGTTAATGATTGATGATTAAAAAAAGTAGTTTTTTCGTAAGACGACATGATGGACAACAAAAACTAAAAAACCAATTATCTTAATCTCTAGAACACAAAGAATGATAGGGGAGAGTCTTTGTCAAAACACCCACAAAACATATTTGCAATGTGAGCCCATTATATTCTTATTCCATGAGTAACTATAATGTTGCCAATTGCATACACTTGAAATTTCACACTACATAAACGTCCCTTTAGTCCAAGAAAAGACATTCTTGCAATTGTACATTGATATTCTTAAAACATTCTTCTTTCTCGCATAATTAGATTGCTTCTAAGCCTTATTTTTATGGAAAGAAGAGCTATGCACGAACATCTACACAACATGCTAGAATCCAGCCTTATTTTTATGGAAAGAAGAGCTATGCACGAACATCTACACAACATGCTAGAATCCATTGAAAATATGAGATTCAGCTAACTATTGGAGCATTAAAATTCCTGTATTTTGCCTCCGTAATGCCCCTATCAACAGTTGGCATCGTAGGTGAATCTGCACCTTCTATTTTTGCTCTGAAGATCTTATTTTAAAGAAGGAAGAAAAGATTACCTCTTTCTCTATTCATGTTTTCATTCACACGTGTATACATAGCTAGTTGTTCATCTTTGAAGCCTTGGAGATAACTATCATGGCTGATTTGGACAAGGCTATAAAGCTCTGATACACATGCTCTTGTGATATTAGCCTATTGTTGGATGGATTGTTCTCCTACTGTGATTGATATATATAGACACACGCATGTGCATGTGTGTACATATGCATATGTACAAACAAAACACCAAAACGTCTTGACTGTCCAACGAGGTTTTGACGGAGGCAAGTCCCTAAACAACCACCCCCAACCCTTCTCTATGTTTTGTGTGTAGGTTTGGTGACTTCTCCTATTGTTCCATTGTGTGCTTAAGTTATTCAATGTGATATTCCATTGTTGACGTGAATAAGTGGAATGAAAAATAGGACTTGCTCTTAATTCCGTGCAAAAATAAAACTACTCACGAATGATAATGTTCTAATTAAAAAAGTTTACTAGCCTCCTTCAAGGGATCTTCAGAAGGCCAATTTAGCATTGTTGTTGGCTGATGAACAAGAGTTAGGAATCAATGTTGTGGCTTTGGGCAATGTGGCTCCAACCTATGAACATCCTCCATTGTTGGTGAGAACATGAGCCCCTCTATTGTATCCATTCCATCCACCTTTTTAATTGTCGACATTAGTCCATCCTTCATCCTTTGCCTATAGTATTTCTTTTCCTAGCTTGGAGGCTGTGGAGGCTGTTTTGGCTCTGTGGTTATCTAGAGCTTTGATTTTGAGCTCAAAGGAATGACACTAGAAACAAGTCTTGGGTAGATTGATATACAAAACTCTTCAAGCATGGAGCATATCACCAACTTGTATAGCAATGGACTCTTTGAGGTCTTGTGGAAGGTCAACTTCCACACCACCCTTCCAAGAGAGGAGGAAATGCAGTCAAGAAATTGCCAGAAAGGTAAAGGTACAGCCATATATTCAAGCCAAGCTAGCACTTTAAGGGCTTGTTGGTGGGAGACCATGAGATCCCCAATACAGAAAAAATAAGATGAGCACTAAAAAAACAAGGATGTCACATTGTGCATTTCACTGTCCTAGAAATTCGATTTGCAAAAGGACCAAAAGAAAACGAATTGGACATATTTCAACCCAAAGCTTTTGAGGAGTGTGAAACAAATCCTATAGCAATGTATGCCTTGATTCCTAATAAATAATTGTGTATTTGTTGCTATCTATCTCCATATGTATTTATAAAGTTGTAGCATTATATGATAGTATCTGAAATTTAGATTGCCATATGTCACCATGCTGCTGCTTTGTCCAAAACTAGTGAAATAGAAAAGCTAAAACTAAAGATTATAACAGGCATCATGTATGATTAACACATCGAAATCATCTCTGTTACAATAACAAAATCATTACAAACTAATTGTCTATAAGATAGACTCAATACAAGTAATTTCCTTCTTGGTATAATCCATGCTTAAATACTATATCATTATTTATAGATTTGTCTAAACATATCCAGTGAAATGAATTTCTCCTCCCACTTCATACTGAGCTTTGCACTGCAAGCACGTGCATATCCCCTTCTTGTTGGGAAGACTGCAGATCCAAACAATACCTCTACCTGTCGTTCGAAGTGTAACACAGTGGCAGAACATAAAGCCTATCAATAACTTTTTAAAGAACACAAGAATCTAATGTCACCTTGTGACTAACAAAATTCTCACAATTTAGATAGAAAAACTACTATTGTAATCTAACAGAAGAGAACTCACTTGCTTCAGTTTGACTGAAATCCAAAATTGATCCCCTGAGCTAGTGGCAATTCTCTCCCATAATTGATTGTACTGCATGAGCAATTCATGTTTACAACGATCAGTCTAATAAATGAGAAACCAAATTTAAGCTCAAACAATGGACTGAAAATCTGTAAAGGGAAAAATCTAACACAAAACATCATTAGAGATTAAAGCTGTCAGATAATGTCTTCCAATTCAAGCTCACGTTCAAGAAATGTTTTGCGGGCTTAATCAATGGTATAGACTATAGACACATATTAATCAATATCTAAATCCTCAACAAACAAAATGACAGTGAGTAGAACAAGCTTGCAACACAACGGCATTTTGAATTGGCAAAATTCAGAAGACAAAGGGAATCAAAAACCCATTAAAGCCAAAACCACCTTTAGGCTTTAAGCAATGTTAGTGCCAAAGAAAAGGATACTAAATCATCAACCAAAGGAGATACAGCTTACGGCCGGCTTCTAGATTGTCAAGGTTTTCGGTACATAAAGTGCCAATAAGGCTTCATCTCACAATTATTATCAATAAGTGACTCCTGCACTCAACAATTATTATGTGAAAGAAAAATATCAACTTCTTTGTCAATTCTAAAACAGAGATGAAAGTTGAGGCCACTACAAAGTACAGAAGCAAACAGAAAACATTACGAAAGATGCGTGAGAAAACACTCCAGATACTTTGTAGAGGGAGTAAAACAAGTTTCACATAACACCAACATCTGCTTGCTGCCTTTGAGCCTTTAACTGGTTAGCAGAAGCCAGAAATCCTCATTTTCACATATGAATGGGATTGTTTATTGCACTGTATAACCATGCATCTATGTTTTGGCTCATAACTACCACATCTCATTGTGTTTCATTCAATGATAAATGGTGGTAATGATAATAGATTGGAGATGTCCAAGATACTGTTGTGTAATATAACAATTCAACCACCTCAAAGCAGCCCATAACTCAAGCAGACATACGGTGATGTTTGGTGTAAAGTGTATGGGATTCTCCAGTGTGGCTCATGTTTACAAATCTTGAGAATAAATACTGTCTCGAAATTGACCCATTAAAATAATCCAAGATTTTTCAGGCAAAACAATTTAATAATGGATGGGAGATTCAATGAATATTATTTTGAATGCTGCCAACAAAGGAAGAAATCCCCGTGAAAATGTGTTGCATATTTTATCTGTACTATGAAAGAGAGGACTATATGGAAGTTTGGGATGCACACAGATTTTTACTATATTAATTGTACACACGATGCAACTAAACAAAAGATGTATTGCAACTTGAAATAACAATACTTCGAATGAGATTTCACCTTCATAATAGGATTGTAAAACCAAGCTCCTCTACATTATTCATTGAATACTTACAAGATTCTGTTTGCAAAACAGGAATCTTATATGGCATGGAAAAAAAAATATGACTAATTTCCCAGAAAAAACAAGAAAACAGCTAAGGCCAGCACTTGGGAACCAGCCTTGAAACATAATAAAAGCCTTTATCATGCATAATATTGACATATGGATTCTATGTGTTCCATGAGTTCCAGGAACTCATTGCAACTCCTTGCAAAAAGGTTGGATATATGAAAAGAAAAGAAAATATATATAGTCATTTTGGCAAGATGCAATACTGGGAAGGCATAAAATAAATCTAGCTAAAAAAGAAATAGAATGGAATGTAGTATACCATGTTGCACGGCGCATGTACTGTTTCCATGAATCGCTCCCTGCTTCACGACCGCCACCTGTTGCCTTTTCACCACCAAATGCACCACCAATCTCCGCCCCATTAGTTGGAATGTTTACATTAACAATGCCACAGTCACTACCACAAGGCCTGTAGTGTGTAAAAAGCACAAAAACATATCAGTTAGGAAGACACATTATACTATTTCTGGATACAAAGGGAAAAACTGCATGTCTAATGATACTATTCCAGATTCATATATTTGCCAAATAAAAGTCATCTTTAGGAACGTCAATCCATTACAATTTGTCTTATTCTACAATCATCTGATTTGGTTGAATATACTCTTAGATTCTCAAGATGATATGAAAGAAATTTGCTACCCATCTATCAATTGTAAGAAATACCGAGCAGATAAGCACATGCAAATATTTAAAACAGAACATTTATGAGTGTCAATGTATGAAGCTATAAGTATTCTAGAGTAATCTAGTATTCTATGTTGTTTTTATTCTTGCATATGTATTCTGGTTCTAAATTTAACGTGGTATCAGAGCCAGATTTAAAGAAACGATCCAGAACCAGAAGTGTTTTTTTTTTCAATTACTCTTTTTTTTGTGATTTTGACTCAGCTAGCAACTATGGTGAACGGTTTGAAAATGGAAGATAGATTAGATGGTTCTTCAAATTTTTCTTCATGGAAGTTTAGAATTCTGATTTCACTTGAGGAAAATGATCTTCTTGACTACGTTAAAGATCATCTTGTTCCTATTATCTTGTAAGTGTTGGATATATTTTCTTAAGTCAAAAAAATATGATTAAGTGTTGTCCAGATTTAAAGATTTCAAAGCACTTGTTGAGAATCTATCTAACAAGAAAATTAAGGTTCTAAGATCAGATAATGGTGGAGAATGTGTCTGGAATATTTCATAATTTTTTTGTGTTGAAGCTGGAATAAAGAGGGAGTTTTGTGTCCCTTATAATCCTCAACAAAATGGTACAGCTGAAAGAAAGAACATGACAATAGTTGAGGCAGTGAAGGCTATGATCCATAATCAGTCTTCAAACATTTTTATGGGCACCAGTGTACATTCAGAATTGCAGCCCTCATCATGTTCTAGATAACATTACTCCAGAAGAAGCTTTTACAAGTATCAAACCAGACATCAGTCATCTTAGGATTTTTGGATGTCCTGTCTATATTCATGTTCCTAAAGAGAAAAGATCCAAGCTAGAGCCTTCAAGGGAAAGGTATATTTGTGGGATATAGTGAATCTTCTAAGGCTTACAAGATTTATATTCCAGGACAAAAACAAATTGAAATCAGCAAGGTTGTTACCTTTGATGAGGTTGTAGCTTGCAATAAATCCAAAGAATCCAATTTGGAAATTGAATCAGATGATATTGAGTCTTCTCAAGATATAGTCATGGCTGTTCCAAATTCACCTTCAGAGATTCAGAGGGAGCACTCATATTTAGAAGAGTTTGTTGATCATATTGTTCCAATTTAACCTATTGATAACTCAGCAGGTCCTAGCAATGTTTCAACTGGTAAGAAAAGACCTTTATGGGCTAGAAACACTATGGAAGCGGCTGAAAAATATGCAGCCCCTCGTGGCACTTTTAGAGAGAGTAAAAGACCTCACAAATTTGCAGGTTATGTGGCTTTGATGAGTCACATTATTGCTTCAGAACCATCTAATTTTGAAGAAGCTTCAAATTAGCAAGTGTGGAAGGATTCCATGATGGAAGAGTACCAATACATCATCAAGAACGATGAATGGGACATTGTTCCTAGGCCTGAAAATAAATCTGTGGTTTCTTCTAAGTGGTTGTTCAAAATCAAGCATGCAGCAGATGGAAGTATAGAAAAATACAAGGCAAGATTTGTAGCTAGAGGTTTCTCACAAAAAGAAGGTATAGATTATGATGAGACCTTCGCACCTATAGCTCGTTATACCTCTATTAGATCAATCATAGTTGTTGCAGCAGTTAAGGGTTGGAGGCTTCATCAAATGGATGTGAAAACAACATTCTTAAATAGCATTATTGAAGAGGAAGTTTATATAGAGCAGCTAGAAGGGTTTGTAATTAATGATAAAGACTCTCATGTGTGTAAGCTGAAAAAGACCTTATATGGCCTTAAACAAGCACCACATGCTTGGTATGAGAGAATTGACAATTATCTTTTGGGTTTGGGCTTCCTAAAGAATGATGTTGATCCAAATTTATACTTCAAGGTATGTGATGAAAAGTGTTGATTCTTGTGCTCTATGTTGATTTATTTCTTACAGGTGATAATGATCTCATTGTCAAATGCAAGGAGTTAGCTTCTGAATTTGAAATGAAAGATCTTGGTCTTCTTCATTATTTCCTTGGGCTTGAGGTGTGGCAAAGAGAAAATGAAATTATTTTTAAACAAGGAAAATAGCAATTGATATATTGAAAAGGTTTGGCATGTTAGAGTGCAAGTCAATGGTTACTCCTATGGAAGCAAATCTGAAAAAGTTACATGAGGAGGCAACACTTTCAGATTTAGTTGATCCTTCTATGTGCAGGCAGTTAATTGGCTCATTAAAGTAGTTGGTGAGTACAAGGCCTGATATTTGTTATACAGTGAATACCTTGAGTCAGTTCATGTGTGAACCTAGATAACTTCATCTCGTGGCAGCGAAACATATATTGAGATATGTTCATGGTACAGTGGGTTTTGGTCTAGATGAACTTACAAGGCTTCTTTGATTCAGATTGGGCAGGTTGTGTACTTGATAGAAAGAGTACTTCAGGATGTTGTTTCAGCCTAGGTTCAGCTGTAGTTTCTTGTTGCAGCAAAAAACAATCTTGTGTGGCTCAAAGTACAGCTGAAGAAGAGTATGTTGCAGCATGTGTGGCTGCAAGAGAAGCTGTGTGGCTTCAAAAATTGATTGCAGGTTTGTTTGGGCAGCCTATGGATCCTACAGTGATATTTTGTGATAACCAAAGTTGTGTGAAGTTTTCAGCTAATCTTGTCTTTCATGACAAAACTAAACATGTGGAAATTAAGTATCATTATTTGAGAGACATGGTTCAAAGGAAAGCAGTTGAACTTAAGTACATTTCTACAAAGGAGAAGACTGCAGACATTCTTACCAAGCCACTTCCAAGGGTGAAGTTTTGTTATTTTAGAGAAAAGCTTGGTATTGTTGAGAATGCTACTCTTACTGAGAGAGAGTCTCAACTTCAGTGATTCATTGTATATGTTTAATGAGTTCTACTCTGCGAGAGAAATTTGAGGTGCAATCCCTTGCTAATGAGTTCTTCTCTGTAAAAGAAATTCGAGGTGAAATCCCTTGTTTCCACCCTCTGGGAGTAGCTATGGCGGATCCACCCTCTGGGAGTAGCCATTGTGGAAGTCATATGTGTGACTCTATGACCTATATTGTGGAGTAGCTATGGTGAATATTGTTATGCTAAGATAACAATTTTGTTTTGAGAAAATCTATGATGAGATTTTGTTGACATTTCTTTTGGTTGCACCTGCTTGTACTTGTCATGAGATGACCCACTAAAGATTTCTTCCTTACTAAGAGGGAGTGTTGAAGTTAGTAGCATCAAAAGAAATTCTGAGCACCTTTCATTTGTTGTGTATTCCTTGTCAAGTGTGTTTCTTCATTCCGCGTTGGACGCTAAGTTCATCTATTCTTCTTTTTTGTGGAGGCTCTTTATCTTATGTGTAATTCAGTTTGCCATCATGCACTCCATGTCAGCTTTGGTGGTCCCAGTGTTATGTTGTGATATATTTGTTGACAGTTATTAAGTCTCCTGCGGTGATTTATGGGAGTTAAGTCTTCTTCATGCGTTTATTCTATTACTCGAGCTGTGTATGCTGAGGTGTGTATTGATTTGGATATGGAGAGTCAGTCATTACTAATGTTTCATATTCATGCAATCAAGAAGGCAATGATCTTCTTTCTTTGGAGCAGTATCTTTGCATCTATATATGAAGCGATTCTATCTTTCGCACGGGTTGGTGTAATTGTCTATGTTATGCGATCTCGAAGCTTTCTGTCATTCAGCGTCTCTCATTCACTCTTATACATTTCTATCATTGTGCTAGTTATATTTATTTTCTAAAGAGTTCGCAGACTTCTATTATATTGCATTTAGTATTCAGTTTGTAGCATCTCTATTCAGATTGCAGTGTAAGCATTAATGTTGAAGTTTTGTATTTTCCTTATCGGATTGAGACAAGTATTGTATCTTGTGTATCTCTAAGGCTTGAAGATTTTGAAGTCATTGAGTCATGCTTGTAATCAGTGGCATTGAGACTTAATTTTTGTAAGAGTATCATACTCAGTATTTTGAGATCATAATAATAGAAGTATTTTTGGTGTGGCTGGGATTTTCCCTCATATAGGAAGGTTTTCCTAGGGTAATCTAGTATCCTATGTTGGTTTTATTCTTGCATATGTATTCTTCGAACAATAATAAACACTTGGTTTTCTACATAAAAACCAAGGTGAAATGCAAACAAAACGGGAAGCATCACAAAGCATTGATATTCAGTATGCCACATCAGAAAAGCATCTATTTTTACACTTCAGGGTTAAGAAGGTTAGTGCTAAATATAATAAAAAGATTATATTTCTTTGTAATTGCCAGTGTTTGATGCAAATCTGAGTCTGTAACCATCGAGGGATAGAATCATCTCATCATTTCCAATGACCATTCATTTCCTGTTCCACGCTACATGGGTTCATAATTGTCCCACACCACCTAACAAGAGAACAAACATTTACTGTTTGTGGATGTTTGCTATGCACATGCTTATTGTTGGGGATTTTTGCCCCCATTGTAGATGACTGTTAGACTGGAGTTAAACATGAGATTATGTGAAACAAAAACATTAAAAAATATTTGCAAAATCTATCTAACAACATTCACAAAAGTAAATGGACCAGTAGGCACAGACAAGATTACACAAGACTAAGAAATTTACGTGGGAAAGCCTTGGGGAGAAAACCCATCACCCAAAGATTTCATGGTTATATTAATTAAAATCCCAAATTCAATACAAAGCCTTGCTATAGAATCTCAATGTGTAAAATACATCTTCTGAATCGCTCTAATATTTCACACCAGAAATGTAAAATCAAATGTTAAACTATTCAATCTGTACAGGTGTCTAGCTTTGGTGGCTTCACACAAGATATGTATAGACATGCATATGAGAATTCCAATTGTCTAGTTATCCAACTAACACATGGAATACCTGTTAAATTTAGTGATCAGATCATAACAATAATAACTTAAACAAATAGATGAACACAATGACACAAACAATTACCCAGGGAAAACCTCCCACTTGGAGGAAAAACCCAGCAACAATTAGATCATCTATTATTGGCTTTCAAATTACGAGTACAGACCTCCTGAATCTGTGATTTGTTGAAGATCCCTGATCAATGAAGCAAATAAAACAATATCAATATCGTCAATGTAAATAGTAGATCGCCAATGCAAGGGTTAGATCAGATGTAGAATCAGATCTCAGACTTTTAACAATCAGATTGTATTGTATTTATGAGCCCAGGTCAGATCTGATCATAAGTATATATGAACTTGAATGCAATAAATCTGATTCCTTTGTCTGTAACTGAAATCCTTATACAGTGAGCGTTTGCCTCTTGAGTTCACTGTCATGCTAGAACAGTTCACAAGTATTTGTAGTCCAGATCGCAAAGATTGTAGTGCAGATCGCAAGTATTGTAGACCATATTGCAGGTATTGTAGTGCAGATCGCAAGTACTGGATCACTTGTATATTGATGCATACATTCGCTGTCCAAGTGCTCTGATCCCAAATCGTTGGTGCACAAATCGAAATCAGACCAAGTCGCTATGTGTTGTTTTTATATTTTGGTAATACAATGCCTCTTTTATATGGAGGACTTTCAATTTAGATTACATAGTCGGCCAACTTTGGTGCCAAAACATAATTACAATGTAATTCAAATTTGGGTCCAGCCCATTGTAATTATAAGAGCAATTACATTTAATTATAAAATTAATTTTAATCTTCAATTAAAATTAATTAAGCTATAAAAACAATATGATCTATTTAATTTTAATTCCTAATTAAAATTAAATATGCTAGAGTCCAATCTAGCAATTAAATAATATTATTTCAATTTTAATTTTCCCATTAAAATTAATTAATTAAATTAATCACCTATTAATTAATTGTGCTAGAATCCAATCTAGCTATAACTTTAACAAAACCAAGAGTCATGCAACTATATTCCAACACTACATAGTTGTTGTTACACACTGCGAATTGATAGTTACACTTAAACACTATTGATGAGTTCATGTTTCCTATATAGCAACCCCTATTAGCTCCACACTTCAGTATTGCTTGTGGTATCTTGTGTCGTCTTCCAAAACATTATCCTACTCAAATTGTGTTGCATGAACTACAACTCTACCGCAAGTGCCCCTGCATTACCATTCTTGCTTCCATCAACATTATTTTTCATATGCATTTGTTAGTTCTCTAAATGCTTTGTTGTTACCACAACATCACACATGTAAACCAACATGTATGGCGTACCACAACACTTAAAAGTTTAAAACTCACACCTTACCGCATTGTGATCTGTAAACAAACCTTCGCTAAAATAATTTCTACAAGTGACTATCACGTATGTCCCAACACTTATTAATAGAATTCTCATTATATTTATTAATGACAATTTTCTCTTTGTTTTTCACTGAATGTATGTTTCTAGTTCTTACTACTATTAAATGAAACTGCTGTACACTTTATATTCCTCTTTGGTGTGGTGTCCCCAAGAATATCATGTTCCCATTTACATATGTAGATAGGCAAGTTGTAGAGATTCAACATATTCACTCGGAACTCTTGAACTTTTCATTTTACTGCAATCCTCCCTTTCCTGGAGCCATGCTAATCTAACTAAAGTTTTTTTTAACTTTAAATTGACAAGTGATATATTCCCCTAGGATATTTGCTCCATATTTTATCCAAATTCGCCACGAGAATTTAAACAACAATTTACATGCAAATGATTTCTATTCATCCAATAGATTATTTTGAAAACCATATAATTTCATACTGAAATAGAGATATGAATATTGTCATTAAAATGTATAAATCATTACAACCTTATTTCCAAACATATATAAAATACCTCTATTACTACAAGAATTGTCTTCAGATGAAGACTTCACAAATTTGCCAAGCTATGAACTCCGTCGCGAATCCACCAAGAAATGAATTGGGTTTCCGTCCAACCCACAAAGAAATCCTGAAGGTTTCCATCCTCAATTTCAGAACTTAAAGCTAAAAGCTCCCAAACTCTCCAAAAGAGAATAATAAACCAAGCATATTGAGAATGGGCCTCTAAATTTTCTTTTATAGAACATCTCTATGACTCCTTGTTTTCTGTCTACCTATCTCTTCATATTCATTTCCTTTGTCTCTTCATTTTCTCTCTTTAAATTAAAATGATTTTATTAATTTTTCACTAGGCTCCATAAAAGTCATTTTAATACTTTATTAAATAATTAAACTAAATTATTTAATTTACTTCTAATGTCCCAAAAAGAGAAAATTACACCAAGCTTCTTGTGTAAGTCCATACTTTCTAAAGATATCTCTTCAATAGACTCGTCAATGAAAAAGAAAGAAATAGATGTCAACACAGAAATCAGACCAACCCCAATCTTCTCAAAGCCATTTAACATTTACAAACATCAAGGAGACAGTTTTAGTTACTGTAATAATAAGTGTAGATGGTTTAAGTTCCACACTTTTCTTGTTGCTATTAATAAGTGATTATCCATGACCATTAAAGTTAAATAAGCATTGCTTCTAGATAAATAGCCATACTAGTAAACAATCCTAGATATTTGTTACCCCCGATTTGTGCAAATAGGAGTAACACCTTCAATCATCCTATATTGGGACAATCAAATGTCATTTATAACTTTGGAGTTTACATACTTTGAACTCAGGCACCTAGTGACATTCAAGTACATGGGTTCCCCATGTACTTGCTTTCAAAACAAAAGTGCCATATCATACATTATCACGGTTAATCATCTTAATGGGGCTACATTTCAGAAAAGGATATGGGACATCACTTGTGACTCAATCTTGTGGTGATGGGACTTCATGAAATGCTAGACTTGAATTTGGCTTCATTGATTTATCTCCATACATCATTAAGTGACCTATCATGTACTTTTGGTTTATAAACTCAATCTTGTAGTGACGGGACTTCATGAAATGCAATATTCATTAACTCTTGCAAAAACGAAATAGACTGGAATTTGGCTTCATTGATTTATCTTCATGCATCATTAAGTGACCTAGGGGTCTTATGTAAAGATGGTCAAGCTTGTCAAGAGAAGTTTTATCATGCACTTGGTCTCATAAAAGGAATCCATTATAAATTTATTGTCTCTGCACATAATTAAATTTATTAATTTCTTTTTAGAATTACTGAAAATGTAGAAAGATATTTTATTTGTAGACCAATGACACACAAAGAGTGAATCCCTAGATAGAAAAGTTGAGAAAGGTCGTGGTGCAGCATGATAAGTCTCTTAATACCAGAGTTCCATGACTCGGCAAGGTTGACTCAACCTGTGACTCATCGATGACTCGCTGATGACTCGGCAACAACTTGGCTATGACTCAGCAACATGAAAAAACAAAGATGTTTTACAATTTAAAACTTGTTTCATGCACCCAATATTGAATAAAGCTTAAAGACACTATAACATCATCAAATAGAAGCTAATTTGATCACATACATCCATCACATAAGTACAAACGTAAATTGTAGTTGAAGGAAATAGAAAACATAGATATGCAGAATATGAACCTCAACACTTCAAATATGAACCTCAACAGAAACACATCAACAGGAAGACCACGAACGCAGATTCCAGAATATGAACCTCAACACTTCAAATATGAAAGGGGGCAACAAACTAAGAATATGAACCTCAACACTTCAGAAAGCCATTTTTTGTACACAATATGCATAAATTTGCATTATTATTTCAAGATCCATACTTAGTTACATAACAAAAGCCTATCTTCAGAATTTGTATCTTCATGGTTTCTTGAGTTCTATTGTTCACACCAAAAGGCACTTCATGACAAGCCCATTTATAGCCCTGGACAAAATAAAGTGTACAATAAGGGTGCTACACTCAATTAATTATTTTAGAGATTTGGCTTTATAACTACCTGTATGTGTTGCAAATGTATAGAAGGGCCTCTGTAGTACTTATAGAATTGAGCCAGTCTTACAGTCTTAAATTTGATAATATAATGCACAATAAAGTCACAAAATGCACTGTGTTTTAATTAGTCCATGACAGTGCTGGATGTTCCAACTGATTGTCCTAGAATTCCTATGAATTAGCCAATTTTCGATCCATAGATTTTGAGATCAGCAGCCAACAGACAAGAATCAATCCAAGATTGAAATCTCCTGCACTTTAGGCTTTTTGAACCAAGGTGGGTCTCCCTACACAATGCCTATACATCTATTACAATTTTAGGCTCAGACATTGCTTTTTATAGTAGATGGTTCCCAATGAAAATATGTCAAGGAAAGTTGGTTTAAACTTCAAATTAGCTCCATTCTTGGTTTATCACACACTTTACCAGCAATTGGGAACAAACAATTTAACTCTAAACCTACCCCTGCATACAAATAATTTAACTTAAAAAGGATTCAGATAATTGAATGTTTCTGAACATGTATTGAACAAACGTGACTGGTTTTTTTTTTTTAAATTATTGCGCAGTCGTGACTACCGTTGGCAGGGTCATAGCCCACGGACCCGACGGGTCATGGCATGACCCGTTGGCTCTGCGAGCCATGCGGGTCATTCTGGCGTATCATGAAAACCCATCCAGCTCTACTCGGCCCACGGGTTGTCAAAACTCGCACAATCCGCAGCGAGAGTTATGGATCACTGCTTAATACCAATCATAATATGAAATCAACATGGAAACATGCTGATATTTCTCCTGCTACAAAACAAGTGCTCACTCAAGAAAAGAGCTTAAGGAAGGTGAATGTTCATGGGACAAGGACAAAAACCCTTTACAAACCTCATAACTCTACCTATGCTACACGGACCATCAAATGTCAAAACACTTCAAGAGAGAAAGTCATTAAACACCCTACTAATTCTTTTCCAATCTATGATCTATGTGAATCTATATACAAACTACTGCTTGCCACATTTATCTATGTATAAAAGGAAAAACAGTTGCACAGTAATTTCTGTATTTAAGAAAAAAGGCTGTCTTTTTTGCATTTTGATCTATTGCTTAAAATCAGATGTGACACCAAAGCTTACTGAATATAGCAGTATCCAATACAAATTCAACACTTAAAATTTGGAAAATAGAACTAGACTTGAAGTCCTGAAACAATTCAAGTTACAAGCAATTTTTGAGCTTTACTTTCGACATATTACTCTTCAATTTTCAATAAAAAATAAGATTTCATCATGTAAACACTAAAAGTAAGCACTAACAAAATTTGTACAACAAATGAAGGAATCATCTAAACTACTGCATGTTTGCTAGCGTGTAGATTCATACGTCTAAATTAAATTGTGCATGTGTATGTGTGTGAGAGATATTATTTATACCCACAATGCAAATGCATATGTAGAGCACATGCACATACACATGCACAAATAGACACATACATACAGAGGCACATGTACACACACATACATACAAGTGCACACGTAAACACACAGATTCAGTCAAGCAAAACGATAAAATGGACCAAAAAAGAAAATTTATTGGCTATGATAATTGATGTTGAATTCTATGCTTCTAGCTATGTCAGACTTTTAAATGGATCACCAACGTAGTTGAATATTTTCAGAAGATTCATCTAATTAGTGGAACTTGAAGTCAACAGCATATATATGAGAGAGAGAGAGAGAGATGCAGTCAAGCCAAAAAGATAAAATGGACCAAAAAAAAAATTAATTGGCTATGATAATTGATGTTGAATTCTATACTTCTAGCTATGTCAGACTTTTAAATGGATAACCAATGTAGTCGAATATTTTCAGAAGGTTCATCTAATCAGTGGAACTTGAAGTCAACTGCATAAGAGAGAGAGAGAGAGAGAGAGAGAGAGCGAACTAATGAACTAAGGAAATTTAACACATTAAAAAGAATAAGAACACATATGAAGGATTATACATTGGTATATTCTGATTTTATATTGATAATAATTACTTACCCAATCCACTTGAAAATAGCTTCTGGATTACGGGTGAAAATAGAACTACTCAGTCCTTGAGAAACAGAATTGTTTAGTTCAATGGCATCCTCTAGAGTCTGCGAGGAAGCAAAAACAAACAGCCATCAGATATAATAATTCTTTGAAAATGTCCCTTACCAATTATAATTTACCAAGAATGACAACCTGCTTAAGCTATAGACATACAAAATTTCCTCTCAGTCAAAAAAATAACCCATCAGATAGAATAATTTTATGTGCAAATTCCCTAGCAAGCATATTATAACAAGTATGACAACTTTCTTAATTCATAGATATTAGACATACATATTCCCTGTCAGTGATATTTAAGATTTAGTTACCTTTTTATTCAATGGTATTTAAGATATTTAACTATAAATTTATATATCGAGCTTCTACTAAATAAGTTCCCCACAGAAAGCAACAAAAAGTACTTTTACCAAATTTTATTATGAATGTTCCATTATATGAAGTCATTGGTTTTCAAAGTAAAGGAAGTCTGTCCCAATGTTTTACAGTACCTGAAACTTCAAGACATAAAGAACGGGACCAAACAGCTCTTCCTTCACAATTGGCGCATCCTGAGATATTTCCACAATAGTTGGTTGTACAAAATTTCCTTCACGCTCTATAACTGAACCACCTGTAAGAATGTGCCCACCCTGCAAGCAACCCCACAATTGTAAAGATCACAGGCTTAAACAACTAAAGACAGCTAGATAGAAAGTCAATCTATTCATTTGCTGGTTTTAAACAATACAACTCTAGAGACTAGCTTAGTCTAGAAGTATATTCCGCACAGAATTGACAACTAAAATCTGTAAAAACCTATTTTATAGTAAACCTTAACTACTGGCAATGGGTGAATGATCCCAAGCTTTTGATTCAGAAGCATTATATGGTTCCTTTTTTTCTTCTTTCTGAAATGATCTTCTAACAGTGTTATATCAACATGATAGATTCAGATTTAATGTGCTGCAGATTAATAGTTAAGATGCTTTAGCTCAAAAGTCAAATCAGATATTAATGTACCTGGGTCTTCTTAAGTTCCAGACATGAATTGTAAGGTGCTGCAGCTAAATGACACCATAATACATTTTCCAATAATTATTCACCCAGAGAAAAATAATTGTGAGACAAACTGAGAGGTAAGACTGGGGGATTTCATCACCTGTGAGGATGGAATGATTCCTCCTAGTCATTAGATATAATCTCCATGCCTTCGGGGTCACTTGGCCTCCTACAGGTGATTGTATATTACTATATCTAAAAAGTTTCTCTAAATATCAGCTTTGAGTTTATGTATCCTAATTATAGTGGATTAGTCTTTGATCTTGACAGTGATCTATAATTATTGACATTGATCCATAATTAGTATGGATATTCCGATGTGTAATTCACCCACACAAATCTTTATTATTTATAGTATTCTTTAATTGAATAAGTTTCTATTAATGAAAATGAAGCTGTAGACACTATAATAATTCTTCTTTTATCATTATTATTATCTATTATTATACCTTATTATCATTTAACTAAACAATTATTTATTATTTAAATAATTTATGTCAATTATTATCCATTAAATAAATAAATAAATATATCCATAATCATCCTCTCTTTAGTTAACTTCCTCATCAAAATAGCAGTTTCCTCATAAACTACATAATTATCTTCTTACAATTTAACTTGCTCATTAAAATAGCAATTTCCTCATCAAATCTAATTAACTATTCCACATCTCCTCGTTACCATAACCAATGGGGATAACTCATGGTCTATATAATCAAATCTTGACAATCCATTCATTCTCCTGAAAATCTATAAATTCACCATTATTCATCATTTTCAAGAATCAATATTCATATATACTTGTGTTATCAATTTAATCATCCACTCAACTCATAAAAACGCTGGTTTAATTTAAAAACGTACATCCTCAGAATGAATGGCTTAAACTTCAAACCTTAGAAAACACGTTACATTTTCAAGAACCATCACACCATAAATAGAACAAAAGAATAAATTAATTAGTTTCAGATAAAAAAGCCAATCAATAAATGTTTCAGGCTCATGCATTTCAACTTCGGAACCCACCTCAGGGCGTAACCCTGTTATGAACTTGCAAGTCCTAAATCGTTCATCCTATTGATACTGTGGAACATACTTCACCAAATAACAAAATCTCACATGATATTGAGTAACTGTCAGGACCCCCTAAATTAAATTATGAAACTCTGCCACCTTCCGATCAAAGAATAACTGAGGTAACCACCTCGTGCGGAATAACTGCAAGAATTCCTCCCATGATATCTCTCCTAACTGGAGTTTCTTTTCCGCCATTACATTTTCCCACCAAGTGGCAGCTTCTCTTGTCAGCTGGAAAGTAGCCCACATTGCCCTAGATTGCCCAGAAAAATTCCGGACATGAAAATATTTTTCCAAGGAGATAATCCATGCCTCAGCATCATCCCCAGGGGTCTTCCCGCTAAGAGTAGGAAGTGTGACCTTTTTCAGGTCTTCGTTGAGCTCCTTAGCTATTTTGCCCCTCTTTTCGGCTACCTCTACAGCTTCTCTTTTTCGTTGCTCCTCTATCCTTCTATCCTTAATCGCATAAAAAAAGGGCTCACAATGATATGCACTGCATCCTAAAGCTTAGGCCAAATAGATAGAAAAAGACAACCCAAAACAAATAATAATGCCCACACCAACATAAGGCTCAAACAAATTTCGCATTTATCCTTATTACTCCCAAAGATAACGAAAGAAAATTACAGATTTTCTTATTCATTTTACTTCTCAACCATTTGAAAATTCAACCATGACAAAGCATATTAATCTGAAATGGCAGCTGAAGAAAACAAGCAAGCAGCTGAGGTAGACAAGCAACTAGCTTAAGCAGATAGCCAAGCAACTTAAGCAGACTCCCAAGTAGCTCAACTAGACAACGAACTAGGTCAAAAGACAACCAACCAGCTCAACCAGGCAACCAATTAGCTCAAGTACCTCAAGCACACAACTAGGGAGCTCAAACTAATTCTCTATTACTTAGAGGAATCCTCTGAAATTTATACGACCTTGATCATCAACCTTTGACATCAATAACAACATATTTAACAATACCCCCCTTTGTCGTTGCTGGCAACTCCATCTGAAACCGACTCGAAACAAAGAACTACTCTAACATCAACTGAAACAAGCTGACTTATTCTGACATAATGCTGCTCCCACTTTGACATCAATGAGTGAAACCAAACCTACAAAACTAAAACAGGGCTAAAAGAGTATGACAATGAAACTCCCCCTGAGTCCAAACAACATTTCAATGATGGAATGGAATTATTCCCAACTTCTCCCTATTGATAGCATCAAGAATGTATAGATTGTTAGCAGCCATGCTTGCATTAGCAATATGTTTACCATCTTTTCAAATCTCACAACAATCTGAATTAAAAACCAAATTGTGTCATTGATCACACAATTGACCGACACTTGAAAGATTGTGTTTCAGACCTTCTACATATAAGACTTTCAACTTTTGTCTTACCATCATTCAAAACAAGTGTACATGTACCTCTGATTTTCGCAGATGTATTACCAGAAAATCTTACCTTACCTCCATCAGTGCCTAGGACAGCTAGGGCCTGTTTGTTTCATGGAATTTGTGCATGCTGGAATTGCCAATT
This sequence comes from Thuja plicata, assembly GCA_018584345.1. NCBI lineage: Eukaryota > Viridiplantae > Streptophyta > Pinopsida > Cupressales > Cupressaceae > Thuja > Thuja plicata. The sequence goes on along the minus strand of MU227121.1, from coordinate 2,017,132 downwards.
CTAGAATTGAATCCATTCTGGAATTCTGCTATTCTCAAAACGAATTCTAGAATATGGGCTTGTCCTGTTTGGTCACCTGGAAGATGACTGAGAAGATGCAAATTCTGTGTTTGGTTCCACACAACTAGAATTGGAATTTTGTTTTTGCACACATTACACATATATACACACACATGTGTATACACACATATATGCACATCTGTGTATATATACACACACACGTGTATATATGCACACATATGTGTGTATATACACACGTGTGTATAACATGTGTGTATACACACATGTGTGTGTATATATGTGTGTGTATACACACACACACACATATATATATATACATGTATGTATAGACACATGTATACACATATACACATATGTGTATATATATACACACATTTGTGTATATATATACACATATACACATACACACATATACACACATGTGTATATACACACATATGTGTATATACATATAAATATGTATATACACGTGTATATATACATGCATGTATATATACTATATATACATGTATGTATATATACACACAAGGGTATATACACACATGTATATACATACACATATATTCACACACGTGTGTATATACACACATATATATATACACGTGTGTATATATACACATACACATGTGTGTGTATATACACACATATACACACGTGTGTATATACATGTGTGTATACAAACATGTATCTATACTATATATACATGTGTGTATATACATACATGTATCTATACTATATATATACATGTGTATATACACTCATGTGTATATATACATACATGTATATATACACATGTGTATATATAAACACATGTATATACACACATGTATATATACACATGTGTATATATACAAACATGTATATATATACATCTTTATAGCAATATAATATTAACACAAAAATGGGAATGAATTTTCCTTCCAAAAATAATACTCTCAATTCCAATTCCAGGTCCTGAGGGGGAATTGTGGAATGCTCAAAAAGGCCCAAAATTAGAATTCGCATAACCCTATTCCTATTTTTCATTTTGGAACCAAACACTGAATTCAACAATACCAGCATGCGGGTATGCCAATTCCTAGTCAATACCTAGAAACAAACGGGCCCCTATTGTCAATATACCATATGTCTTTTCCATTTTGTGCAAGAAAGGCTATTTGCACAATAAGATACTCCACTAACACTTCTTTCTCCTTCCCCCAAACCTTCGCAACCTCTTTTGCTTTGTCCTCTTTCTCAACCTTCTTGTTCTGTTTAGAGAAATTTGCCATACCACTTCTATAAACTTTTGTAGTGACCAAAATTATTACATTTATGGCATACAACATTGTAGTTCCTTGGAGGAGCAAAAGAATTCCTACTACTAAGTCTAAAATCATTTCCTGCAAACATTCTACAATTGATTGCTTGTGTCAAAATAATTGCAAGAGAAACAATAACCATGAAAGAAAGAATTATTAAACTTGTTCATACGTACTTGTCTTAAAATAGGGGACTTCTTGAAAGCATTTTAATTTATTTTTTATGTGAAATCCTTTGAACTATCAACGATGGTCTTCTGCCATTCTTCTTTTGTAGACATAGAACTTTGACCTTCTTCAAGACCAACTCAGCCTTTATCTTTAGATGATTTTTGTGAGGCAATTACCTTGTCCAAGGACATAATTTTTTTCTGATTTTTCTTCTCATCATTCAGCTATGTCAAAGATCAATCTAACTTTCTAAGCGAAACAATCTAAGCTTCAAAGGCTTTCACAATTTTCTTCCTTGAGCTTAAGTTTTCTAACTTCTTCAATTTTCTTTGCATCTACAACCTAAACCTTCTAAGTGAAACAATCTAAAGCTTCAAAGGCTTTCACAGTTTTCTTCCTTGAGCTTAAGTTGTTTTCTAACTTCTTCAATTTTCTTTGCATCTACAACCTAAACCTTCAAGTCAACTATCATTTTTTCTACATCTCCAAGAGCTAGAGATATCTTGGTATTTGACTCATTCCCTTCTTGTAACAGCAACTTCAAATTCTGATTTTTCTTTCTAAGTTCTCTTGATTTTATTTGGAGTAGTTATTAGTTCTTCCAAATCCACTTCTCCTTCATCAATACGATCTTCAAGTTCTCGATCTTCATCATCTACTTCTTTTATGGCTATGAACAATATCTCTTCACTCAAAGATTCATCACTAAAATCGGATAAACTACTTTCTTCCTTTGATAATAGACTCTTTTTGAACTTCTCAAACTTTTTCTCTTTTCCCTTATATTTCTTGTTGGACTTAGGCTTCTTCACATAGTTGTCCTCACTTTTGCATAAGGACATTTACATGCAAAATTTCCTACCTTACCACAGTTAAAACACTCGGAAGCTAGCTCGCCTTTATATTTTCTTGTAGCTTTCTTCAACTTCCTCATGAAATGTGCCTCTTGAAAATCAGATTCTTCATCAGAACTTTCACTTGATACACACTCCTTTTCTTTTCCTTCTTTGAAACTTTGAAGACTGCCTCCTTTTTTGCTGAAAAATCAGAGTTTGTTCTTATCTCATAGGCTGTTAGGATACCATGAAGCTCATCAATAGTCCATTTATCAAATTCCTTCATCTCTTCAACTGCTGAAACTTTTGCATCAAAGCGCACAAGAAGAGACCTTAAAACTTTCTGAACTATAGTGGACTCCTCAATCTTTTTCTCCTAAACCCTTGATAGTGTTAACAACTTCATCTACTCGTAGGCAACAAAATTTTCCTCTTCCAACATTCTGAGACTTACAAAATGTCTTCTATGAGTCTTAAGCTTTGCCTTCTTAACCTTGTCATCTCCTTCATATGTTTTCTGAAGTTTGTCCCAAATCTCATGAGTTGATTCACAATGCATAACTTTCACAAAATTTGTCTTTGATAACCCACATAAGATTGCATTCATAGCAAAAGTCGTCTTCCCATCAGCATCTTTAGGAGGAGCCTTAGGCATAGTGTAACCAATTTCCACACTTCCCCAAACATCAAAACCAAGAGAAATTATATAAGTGCACATTCAAATTGTCCAAAATGCATAGTTGGAGCCATCAAATAAGAGTGATCTATTCGTAGCAAGACCTTCATGAGAACCCATGTATGCAATTAGGATCAACCTCCCAGCGTTTAAGCACTATTTCCGAATGCACCTTGCTTTGATACCAAAACAACCCTGACTAGAGTAATTTTCGTTGTTTCCCCACTCTCTTAGTCACACTCTTTCTCCTACCTTCATAGGATTTCATTAATTCTTTTAATTTGAAACTGGAGCACTACATTGTCTCCCACACATCCATGTTTTCAATAGACATCTATCTCTACCCCGCAGCAAAAATCCACGTTGGAGAAAAAAGAACGATTATCTGTCCCACTAATCCAAGATGCCCAAGTATGCTCAAATCATAAAAACGCTGGTTTAAATTAAAAATGCACATCCTCAAAATAAATGGCTTAAACTTCAAACCTCAGAAAGCATGTTACATAAATAGAACAAAAAGAATAAATTAACTGGCTTCAAATAAAAATGTCCATCAATATTTCCAACCATGAGTGAATAATCGCATAAAAAAATGAGCCCACAATGATGTGTTGCATCCTGAAGCTTAGGCCAAAAAGATAGAAAAAGACGGCCCAAAATAAATAATAATACCAACACCAACAAAATAAGGCTCAAAAGAATTTTGTATTTATCCTTATTACTCTCGGAGATAGCAAAAGCAAATTCAAGAGTTTCTTATTCATTTTACTTCTCAACCATTTGAAAATTCAACAACGACAAGGCATATTAATCTGATATGGCAGTTGAAGAATACAAGCAAGCAGCTGAGGTAGTCAATAATAATTTAAATTTTATAACTCCTTTATAATATTAATTATAAACTATAGGGGTTCATTGCTTCCCCGTATAAGGGCCATCTATAATAGGGCATAATAGTTATAATTTTAAAATTATATATTTGATCGCATCAGAATCCATGGGGCGAAGCGTGTAGAGAGCTCGGATCGTATTAAAACTACGATTTAGAGCAAATTCACTAGGTGCCTCAACACTATATCACATGCCCGCCATATAGTTTAGCATGATTGAGACCCTTTCAAATTCAGTTGATGATTAGGATGATTGACACCCTTTCAAATTCGATTGATGACCACCATTGCTCCTCCCGCTCCTCCGTTTAGGGTTTTCTAGAGGTCAAAAAGATAACCAAAGGGACAAAATAACAAATTGTTTCCATGCCTATTCCACATTGACTTCACCCCCGTCCTGGAATCAACCCTATTTCTGAGTGATTCATCAATTTTGTGCTTTTTTGTAGAGTTTTGTAGGGTTTTGTAGGTTTTTGCAATGATTTTAGATGTTTTTCCCCATTTTTTAAAGATTTTAATATGATTTTAATGCAAAAGGTCATTGAAATTTGGGTCACCATTTGGTCAACGATTTTTTCACGAATCGGGATTTTGAATAAATCGGCTAGCTCTAGGATTCAAGATTAATCAGGTATAATTGAGATTTTTTGCAGATTTCTGCTTCAATGGTCTGTAGGTTTTTGCAATAATTTTAGACCATTTTTCCCATTTTTTTAGGATTTTAATGCAAAAGGGTCATTGAAATTTGGGTCACCGTTTGGTCAACGAACAAATCGGGATTTTTTCAGGGAAAAAATCGTCTAGCTCTAGGATTCAAGATTAATAGGGTATAATCGGGATTTTTTGCAAATTTTTGCTTCTATGGTCTGAAGTATTAGCACGAGAGGAGTTATTCTAGAAGCAAAAGTCAAGGGAATGTTGGCTTAGAGCGGGGGACAGAAATACCAAGTTTTTTCACTCTTCAATGAAAGAAAAGCATATGAGGAACAAGATCAACATAATTAAGGATATGAATGGTAATCCTCTTACAAACCGGGAAGACATAAACAAGGAGGTAGTCAGGTTTTTTACAACCCTTTTGAATTCTTGATGCAAAATTGGCAAAGGTCGAGGAAATTATTCCTAAGATTATCACTAAGGCACATAATGAAAGCTTATTAAAAGCGATCACCATGGAGGAAGTCAAGAGTGTTAATGTTTTCAGATTATCACAAGGAATATGCAATCTATAGAAGTCTTTCAAACACTAAGCACAGGATATAAATATGAAATCACAAAGGAGAGATAGTACCCGGAAATCAAACTTCAAGTTCTCCAATGTGACTTCTATGGATGTTGAATTTAGCCCACTTGGAGTTTCTTCCAATTCTGATTGATCCTAATCAGCATTCAGATCTGACTTTGAAATGAATTTGATCTGCACCTATGCCTCCAAGGACTGCTATGAATCTGCCTTTGAATGTCTTTAATGTGCTATCAGATTCACACCTTAGGATTGCTTCAATTCATCCTAATTTACCCTTCTTGGACTGACCTAATTCACACCTTGGAGCTGCTCAAATTCGCCCTTCTAGGGCTGAAATAATTCGCCATAATGATCTGCTCAATATTGTCCAAGTTCGCCCTTCTAGGGCTGCTACAATTCGCCCTTGAATACTGCACTAATTCTGTCCTAATTCGTACCAAAAACAATTGAATTGATACCAAAACGACACTGACTAGAGTAATTTTTGTTGTTTCCCCACTCTCTTAGTCACACTCTTTCTCCTACCTTCATAGGATTTCATTAATTCTTTTAATTTGAAACTGGAGCACTACATTGTCTCCCACACATCCATGTTTTCAACAGACATCTATCTCACCCCGCAGCAAAAATCCACGTTGGAGAAAAAAGAACGATTCTCTGTCCCACTAATCCAAGATGCCCAAGTATGCTCAAATCATAAAAATGCTGGTTTAAATTAAAAATGCACATCCTCAAAATAAATGGCTTAAACTTCAAACCTCAGAAAGAATGTTACATAAATAGAACAAAAAGAATAAATTAACTGGCTTCAAATAAAAATGTCCATCAATGTTTCCAACCATGAGTGAATAATCGCATAAAAAAATGAGCACACAATGATGTGTTGCATCCTGAAGCTTAGGCCAAAAAGATAGAAAAAGACGGCCCAAAATAAATAATAATACCAACACCAACAACATAAGGCTCAAAAGAATTTTGCATTTATCCTTACTACTCTCGGAGATAGCAAAAGCAAATTCAAGAGTTTCTTATTCATTTTACTTCTCAACCATTTGAAAATTCAACAACGACAAGGCATATTAATCTGATATGGCAGTTGAAGAATACAAACAAGCAACTGAGGTAGTCAATAATAATTTAAATTTTATAACTCCTTTATAATATTAATTATAAACTATAGGGGTTTATTGCTTCCCCGTATAAGGGCCATCTATAATAGGGCATAATAGTTATAATTTTAAAATTATATATTTGATCGCATCAGAATCCATGGGGCGAGGCGAGTAGTGAGCTCGGATCGTATTAAAACTAGGATTTAGAGCAAATTCACTAGGTGCCTCGACACTATATCACATGCCCGCCATATAGTTTAGCATGATTGAGACCCTTTCAAATTCAGTTGATGATTAGGATGATTGAGACCCTTTCAAATTCGATTGATGACCACCATTGCTCCTCCCACTCCTCCGTTTAGGGTTTTCTAGAGGTCAAAAAGATAACCAAAGGGACAAAATAACAAATTGTTTCCATGCCTATTCCACATTGACTTCACCCCCGTCCTGGAATCAACCCTATTTCTGAGTGATTCATCAATTTTGTGCTTTTTTGTAGAGTTTTGTAGGGTTTTGTAGGTTTTTGCAATGATTTTAGATGTTTTTCCCCATTTTTTAAAGATTTTAATATGATTTTAATGCAAAAGGTCATTGAAATTTGGGTCACCATTTGGTCAACGATTTTTTCACGAATCGGGATTTTGAATAAATCGGCTAGCTCTAGGATTCAAGATTAATCAGGTATAATTGAGATTTTTTGCAGATTTCTGCTTCAATGGTCTGTAGGTTTTTGCAATAATTTTAGACCATTTTTCCCATTTTTTTAGGATTTTAATGCAAAAGGGTCATTGAAATTTGGGTCACCGTTTGGTCAACGAACAAATCGGGATTTTTTCAGGGAAAAAATCGTCTAGCTCTAGGATTCAAGATTAATAGGGTATAATCGGGATTTTTTGCAAATTTTTGCTTCTATGGTCTGAAGTATTAGCACGAGAGGAGTTATTCTAGAAGCAAAAGTCAAGGGAATGTTGGCTTAGAGCGGGGGACAGAAATACCAAGTTTTTTCACTCTTCAATGAAAGAAAAGCATATGAGGAACAAGATCAACATAATTAAGGATATGAATGGTAATCCTCTTACAAACCGGGAAGACATAAACAAGGAGGTAGTCAGGTTTTTTACAACCCTTTTGAATTCTTGATGCAAAATTGGCAAAGGTCGAGGAAATTATTCCTAAGATTATCACTAAGGCACATAATGAAAGCTTATTAAAAGCGATCACCATGGAGGAAGTCAAGAGTGTTAATGTTTTCAGATTATCACAAGGAATATGCAATCTATAGAAGTCTTTCAAACACTAAGCACAGGATATAAATAT
>MU227121.1:1988101-2009486 GCA_018584345.1 Thuja plicata | reverse complement strand
GGAGTTTCTTCCAATTCTGATTGATCCTAATCAGCATTCAGATCTGACTTTGAAATGAATTTGATCTGCACCTATGCCTCCAAGGACTGCTATGAATCTGCCTTTGAATGTCTTTAATGTGCTATCAAATTCACACCTTAGGATTGCTTCAATTCATCCTACTTTACTCTTCTTGGACTGCCCTAATTCACACCTTGGAGCTGCTCAAATTCACCCTTCTAGGGCTGAAATAATTCGCCCCAATAATCTGCTCAATATTGTCCAAGTTCGCCCTTCTAGGGCTGCTACAATTCGCCCTTGAATGCTGCACTAATTCTGTCCTAATTCGTCCTTTAGGGCTGCTTAATTCTTCTTCTCCGAAAATTTGCTCATCCAAAGATCTTGCTGAAGAAAGAAGGCAACGTTATGTTTTTGGTTGCTTCTCACCTTCTCCAAGTCACTCTAATATATGAGCTTATTAAGATAAACTCTTGACCTCCCAAGTTGGCCGACTCCATAATAATAATATTTTCTTTTATATTATTTGCTCCATATTTAATTATTAAAATCAATCCTTAATAATAAATATAACCTTTTATATTTATTATTATTATCCAACTGATTTTATCATAATTAAATATATCAATAATATATCCAATATATTAATTATTATTATTGCCACTTTGTCCCATGCATTGATCTTTACCGTAAAGGCCAAAACATTAACAAAGAGTGCTCTTTTTTCATTAGGGGGTGATTAGGCTCCAAGCCCAGATGGTTTTCTTACAGGTTTTTTTCAAAAAGTGTAGGAGATTGTGAAGACTAATCTACTCAATGTAGTTGAAGAATCAAGAATGAAGGCCTATATGTGCAAGGACATCAATAACACTTTTTTAGTATTAGTGCCCTAGAGAGAAGTTTCTAGCTCTTTTGAGGACTATAGGCCAATATCACTATGCAATGTCACATACAAGGTCATCTCCAAAGTGATTGCCAATAGATTGAAACCTCTTTTACCCCATCTCATATCAGAGGAGCAGAGTGGTTTTGTTCCAAGAAGATCAATTGTGGAGGGAATAAACATTGCCCATGAGGCCATCCATTCTATAAGAAAGGCCCGCACAAATAGAATGTTAGTAAAACTTGACATTCGGAAGGCATATGACCATGCGAATCGAAGCTTCTTTACAAGGTTCAGAGGCGTTTTGGATTTGACAAGCAATGGGTTGCATGGATCAAGAGTTGTATTGGAACTCCAAGATTTTCAGTTATTGTTAATGGAAGCCCTCAAGGTTATTTTGAATCCTCTCGTGGGATAAGGCAAGGAGACCCACTCTCTCCTGCCTTATTCATCATTATGGCTGAATTTTTGGAGAGGTTGACTTCCAAAAGAAGAAGAGAAGGGCAGTGTTAAGGTATTTCCATTACACAAGGCTTGGAGGCCTCATCGCATCAACAGTTTGATGACAACACACTACTTTTGGGGGAGGCTTCTTTGAGGGAGGCTAGATGTATGAGGAGAACTTTGGATAAATGTAGTGAACTTTCAGGCCAAGCAGTGAATTGGATAAAATTAGAGGTAATGTTTTTCAATACTGATATGAGCAAACAACGAGAAATATGCAAAATTCTTCAAGTCAAATCAGGAAGACTCCCTGGGAAATTTTTGGGTTTACCACTCTTTGGTGAAGCCAGCAGATCAATGCTATGGACAAATATTCTTGCAAACTACGTCGGGAAAATGGACAAATGGAAAAGTAGATGGATTTTATCAGTCGGGCGTATTTTGATGTTGAAATCGGTGATCTCGGCTATCCTGATTTACTCCATGATGTGTCTGAAAATACCAGCAAAGGTAATCACAATTATTAAGCAAAAGATGAGGAAGTTTTTCTGGAATGAAAGCCAAGCACAGGATAAAATTTCTGTCATTGCATGGGACCAAATTTGTTAACCCAAAAATGTTGGAGGAGTAGGACTAAGGTGGTGGAATATGATGAATGCAATGGGAGCAAAACTATTATGGATGATGTACAAGAATCCAAATCAGAAATGGGCAAGGATTCTCACTCATAAATATTTCAATTGCCCAGGTAGAGAGAAGATTTCCACCATAGATCATATTACATTGGTGAATATAATGAAGCCCTTAAGAGCAAAATAGTGAATAGATGGGGAAGTAAAGTGGCAAACTTTATCACCAAGGAAGTCAATGAGGAGGGAATCAAGTGGAGATGGAAAGATGGGAGTGATTTAGTTATGACTAAAGAAGAGGCGGTAGAATTAAAAAGAATGATGGACAGAAGGCACTTTCTTTTGTCTGGAGACAATGATGAATTAATCTGATGCGGAACCAAAAAAGGGGAGTACTCGGTCAAAATCAAATACCAACTAGCGGAAGCAACTAGAAATGAGGATCAAAAACCACACCACCTCTTTTGGAATAAATATCGTCTACCAAAAGTTGGGGCATTCTCTTGGCTAGTAAATAAGGGGCACATCCTTACTAGAGAAAGGCTAATGAGATATGGTTTCCATGGACCCTTTGAATGTGTCATGTGCAAGGAGCAAGAGTAAACTATTGACCATCTATTACTACATTGCAAGACTGCTACCACATGCTGGAATTTTGTTCTCCATAAACTTAATATGCAATGTGCCTTCCCGGCCATGGTCAGGGAAATATTTCAATCATAAAATTTTCCAAGTGGTACATTGGCTTTCTCAAGCATTTGGCAAATATGCCCTTCATCGATTGTATGGGAAATTTGCCTTTACAATGGGAGAATATAATGAAGCCCTTAAGCACAAAATAGTGAATAGCTGGGGAAGTAAAGTGGCAAACTTTATCACCAAGGAAGTCAATGAGGAGGGAATCAAGTGGAGATGGAAAGATGGGAGTGATTTAGATATGACTAAAGAAGAGGCGGTAGAATTAAAAAGAATGATGGACAACAGGCACTTTCTTTTGTCTGGAGACAATGATGAATTAATCTGATGCGGAACCAAAAAAGGGGAGTACTCGGTCAAAATCAAATACCAACTAGCGGAAGCAACTAGAAATGAGGATCAAAAACCACACCACCTCTTTTGGAATAAATATTGTCTACCAAAAGTTGGGGCATTCTCTTGGCTAGTAAATAAGGGGCACATCCTTACTAGAGAAAGGCTAATGAGATATGGTTTCCATGGACCCTTTGAATGTGTCATGTGCAAGGAGCAAGAGGAAACTATTGACCATCTATTACTACATTGCAAGACTGCTACCACATGCTGGAATTTTGTTCTCCATGAACTTAATATGCAATGTGCCTTCCCGGCCACGGTCAAGGAAATGTTTCAATCATAGAATTTTCCAAGTGGTAAATCGGCTTTCTCAAGCATTTGGCAAATATGCCCTTCATCGATTGTATGGGAAATTTGGAAAGAGCGAAATCGAAGGATTTTTCAAGGGAAGGTTGAATTAGATGTGAAATTAAGTGTGAGACTTGAAAACAGTGTATCAAAATTAGTCAATTCAGCAGTGGCGGCGCATAATCCAAGCAAATTTCCTTTTTGTTTCTCTAATCCTAAGTTGTTGAGGAGTTGGACAATGCTCAAGTATAGACCTATTAATGGGCTTCCAAGGGTTGATCCTTCCCAATGGACGAGAAATGAAGTGGAATGGGAAGCACAGGAAGATGGATGGGTCAAAGTCAATTTTGATGGGGCCTCCAAAGGGAACTCAGGGCCATCAGGGGTTGGATGTGTGGCAAGAGATTCCACCGGCAACATCTTAGCGACAGAATATAAAAAGCTAGAGGATGGAACAAACAATGAAGCAGAGGTTCAAGCATCTCTACTAGCTATTGAGATGGCCAAGAAAATTCAGGTGGAACGATTACATCTGGAGGGCGACTCGCAGATCATAGTGAATGCCATTGCAACGGGAAAATCCCATGTATGGAAAATTGATAAAATCATTTCCATCATAAGAAAGAAGTTGGTGAAATTTTGCGATTTTAAAATATCCCATATATATAGGGAGGGGAATGCATTGGTTGATTCCCTCTACAAGCTAGCGGCTGATATGACCCCTCAATAAGGAACCAATGATGATGTGGCATCCCTGTGAATGGTGATGTTGAGATTGAAGGTAATGAAGGTTGATGTGGATGGATGATGCAATGCGTGCAGTGTATTTTTGAAAAATTGAAAAAAAGAGGGCGTTGGGTATGTGGTTAAGTGACCCGCCTTCAATGTCGAGGAATGTTGGCAAGCGACTTCACATGATCGGGAGGATAGTGAGTAAATGCTCACTCTGCCCGATACCTTCGTATATAGGCAACTCAAAGATGGCATTTTTCAATTTTTATTTGACGAAGAGGCAATGTCTAAAGAAGTTTCTGGTAGATGGCGGCAAATTTCAGCCTTAGAGCATCCAAACAACAGATGGCCTTTTGGGGCCAAATTTCCACAAAGAGGTTGAAGCAAGTGTTTACAGCAAACGATCCTTTCTTCCTCATGCTTCGTGGGTTGTTGGGTATCAATTTCTTGCTGGCAGATTACAAATGTCGCTCAAACACGAATGTTTCATCTCTGTTTTGTGTGTGGGGACACAAATTCAGTGATGTGGGTGAAGTTCAAAAAGTGGTGACGAGGTGCATAAGGGCGGAATGGAGGCTAGGGCTTGAAGCCTTCTTCCAAGTTGCAGTGCCAAGAACTGGTTTCAACATGGACAAAGGAGATTAGATACATGTATCGGGATACCCAGCAAATATGCACTATTTCATTCTCTATCAAGCAGAGGTGAATAGGCATGCGAGGAAGATTGACGCGTGGAGAATGTAGAAGGTGATTTGTGATTACACGATGGATTGGGAGAGGGTCATTGATTCGGGGCAAAGAAAAGAAGAATTTGACATGTCGACCCTCAAATTCAAATAGGCTAACTATTGGAGGGCCCCTGCAATTGGTATTGAAGAGGAGCAACCCGATGAGAGGGGTGAACGAGCTATCGGACGAAGCAACCAAATGAATGATGCTCCAGGTGAAGGACAAGGAAGGAGAAGAAGGAATGCCACAGAGGCTGGAAGGGAAGGAGGCCTTGGAGTGTTGATGTTTTGTAGCTTCTGTCGGATAAATCCTATGAGACTATTGAATATATATATATATATATAATTATGTGAGATATAATATATATAGATATATATCTAAAATAGTATTAGGAGAAATTAATATAATAATGATTCAGAGATATTGCATGTGTGTGTGTGTATGTGTATATATATATATATATAGTTACATAATCAATTATCATTATATTAATCTCATAATAATGAATAGACATGTCCCATGAAGGGACATATCTCTCCTAGCTTCATTCCCAATATAAATGAAAGAGATATTGTTGCATTTGAAAAACACATACCACATACAACATAGAGTGCTATTACATTTACAGGGATTCTAAAACTTAACATAGTATCAGAGCCAGACTGCAAATGTAAGAGAATAGTTTGTTGATGGTGAATGTGTGACAGTCTCAGAAAGTCTTAGTACAGGGACCATATCTCACAAATCCACCGTTGGATTTTGCTGAATTTTGGATATGTTGGTCACAAACAAATTTTGAAGAATCTCACCAGAGCAATTAGAGAGAAAGTGTGGGGTTCAAAAGCTATGACGAACTGTGTACGGGTCTATGTGAAATTCCTGAAAGCAGCTTTCATTAAAGAGATATATTAATTTGTTATGATCGTGGTCAAACATAAACAAAGAAGAACGTATTGAAGGAAGGGTGTCTCTTTCTATAAAGAAAGCATTAATTATAGAGCGTCACCTCTCTTGGAGCAATCAAGTCATTTCACAAGAAGACATGAGAATTGTTCAACGATATAAGAGTGGGAATTGTACATTGTGGGGGGGAATAATAACCAATGTTACATACCCATTTGAACCATCCTTAATGGGGAGATGATTCAAAAGGGAGATTATCTCAAATAATCTGAGAAGGTGCTTTCTGATTTGATGTATATGGACCTTCATTGAAGCAACTTGTGTCAAGGATGTTGATGTGCAGATAAGTATCTATTATCCTTGAATATTACATTTATCTACTCATTGTAGTCTCTTTGTCATCTGTATTTCTATACGTACTATAGAAATACTCAAAGATGCTCTTGCAGGAAAAAGAAAATTGATATCAGATTCAGAGGGAGTTTGACACTTCAGAGATAACTTTGGACGAGTAGCTCAGAAGATTGATATCAGATTCAGAGGGAGTCTGACAGATTATCTTAAGCAATCTTGGATGAAAAGATCAATAGATTGATACCTGCTCAATGAGTTCTCTGTGAGAGAAGTTTGAGGTGAAATCCCTTGTTTCCACCCTCTGCGCTAAGGCATGGTGGATGTCATATGTGTGACTCCATGTTTTTAATGGGCCTTAACCTGTGTAAATCATGAGGAAGTGACGACTTCCAAATGATTATCACTTGTATTTGTCAAAGTTATTGGAAGGTGATGATCTTACAATAGCTTGATCTTCTATCATGATAGACATCTTATGATGGCTGAAACAGATCATGATAGATGATAGCTTGCATGGCAGATTAAGTTCCTTAAACAAGCCATGATCTTCTATTGTGATAGACATCTTGTGATGGCTGAAACAGATCATAATAGATGATGTGAATGTTCTTATGGTAAGTGCACAATACCTATGAACATTTGTTGAGTACTTGGTGGATATCATGAGCCTTGATATTTTGCAGGCCATTACTCTGAGCACTTGGTGAATATCATGAGACTTGATATTCTGCAGGCCAATACTCTCGATATCATGAGATGATATCTTTATGAACTCTTGAGTACTTGGTGGACATCATGAGATTTGATGTTAGTAGACCATTACTCTGAGCACTAGGTGAATATCTTCAGAGTTGATATTTTGCAAGCCAATGCTCTCAATATCATGAAATGATATTTTTATGAATCTATGAGTTATGGTGAATATCATGAGACTTGATATTCCTGGTCAAACCATATCTCTGATAACTTTCACAATTAACTTTGTGTTGCTCTCTTGGATAGATTTTGTCCTCCTAGCTAAGAGGGAGTGTTGATGTTTTGTAGCTTTTGTCAGATAAATCCTGAGACTATTGAATATATATATATTATGTGAGATATAATATATATAGATATATATCTAAAATAGTATTAGGAGAAATTAATATAATAATGATTCAGAGATATTACATGTGTGTGTGTGTGTGTATATATTTATGTAGTTACATAATCAATTATCATTATATTAATCTCATAATAATGAATAGACATGTCCCATGAAGGGACATGTCTCTCCTAGCCTCATTCCCAATATAAATGAAAGAGAGATTGTTGCATTTGAAAAACACGTACCACATACAACATAGAGTGCTATTACATTTGCAGCTATCCTACAACTTAACATAGAGAATGGCAACAAAGAAGCAGAACAACCCGACACCGAGGTGGTGCAAGGGCAACAGCACCAAAAGACCCAGGCCTTTCAGAAATCAGAGTGTGACCTGGTTTTTTAATTTTTTGTTTTTCAAACCAAAAGATGAAATTTGTTTTTCATGGGGTGACCCTTTTTGGTAAACTAGCGGAACGGAATGCTCCTTTTTGTGAATTTTGCAGATATAGACATGATCATGGTATGTAATTGGCAGACTGTTGACAGTCGATATTTTGTATTGAGGGAATTTTTTGGGATGACTGTAGCGAAAGTAGGTACAATATGTTAATGGGTTTTTTTGCAGCTGTATGGGATGTGGGATGATGAATTTCTGATAATTTTGGGATACTTTATAATGCACAATTATATTATTAATAATAAAATACAACTTTACCGATCAAAAAAATAAAATATAATTAAAAAGATATTTTTTACATGTTACAAGTGAGCCTTTTATTTCTACGGGGAAGAACCACATAGAAGTGCACTGGCCTAATAATCTTGGGCTATATTTCTACAGTTAATGAGTATTTATTGAACAATTTAGTTTGAATTATATATATAATGTACAGTCAAAAAAATATCATGCAAGTGTCTTGTATTTGATTTTAAAGCTTTAATAAATATAGCCTGCACTTCTCTAGATTCCACTTCCATGTGATTCAATTTGTACATTACTAGATTGCAAAAGGTTCAAACCAACAGAAATCAACCACCCATGAGCTGAAAAGAAATAACACATTCAATTAGAACCCCTGGAAAAGATTTAGCTTCCCTTAAAAAAGAACATAGTCAAGTAGAAAACCTAATATGATTTAAATAATGGGATATGTTCAAATATGTAGAGAACCAAGGAGAAAAGTTTACATGCCTGAGATTTTATCATTTGAATGCCTTTCTCGAAATTCATCTTTGAGGTTTGGGTATGCAATGGTCCTAACAAGGTATCTTTGCTCAGAGGATCTCCTATTTTAACTTGCTTGTATGCTTCAACCAACCGCTCAATCACTTGCTGGTATATCTTCTCATGCACCAACTGTTGACACCGCAAGCAAATATTGTGAGTCATATATAAACCAACATCACTTTTGGCATGTCATATTATCATTCCTAACACATTACCAGCCGTCGGCAGGTGGTGCACCGCTGCCCTGCAGTACCAACTGCTGCAAACAAGACAGAACTGACAGCTAGTGCTAGGTCTGCATCATCCATCACTATAATGGCATTGTTACCACTGAGCTCAAGTAAACATTTCCCAAATCTAGCATGGACTGTCCTTTGAACAATTTGTCCAACCTAAGACAAGTCAAAGTGCATTTCAACTGTATGATTAACATTGAAAAAACAGACCAAAGCACACTGCAGACATTGATAGCTTTTGCCCATTCAATGACAATTCCAAGAACTAAGATTTCAATACCAATTGCTTTCAAAACTAGTGACTTTACATTTTAAGCAAAGAAAAAAAAAAACAGGCCATAAGAAAATCACAAAATATTAGATTTGCTTTTCATCAATAATGCCATTCACAATGCCATATGTCAGTACGAGTTCTAATCAAATGAATTTATCAGAGAGTAATGAATACAGAGGAATAATATCTTTGCTTCCTTTTTCACTTGTGTTAATTGAACTCATATAAACATCTTCCAAAGCTGTTATTAGGGTACAAAGGGAAGCTTTCTGTGGCAGGAAAAAAGATAGAAGTGACAGAAGGAAGTTTGGAAGAATTATTTGAATCATAGGAAAAACATGCTTATTTGCAATAGTTGGAAAATGCACAAAGATTTTTATGGTAGAAGAATGAAATTACAGGTATGCCCATAGATTAGTTTGGTGATAACTGAAAGCTTACATTAATCTATGTCAAGACATGAACAATGGAGTCAATGTAAATGTCTACAAGAGAACTAGAAGGGAATAAAGTACAACTATGAATTGTGTCATAGGTTTGACACCACCAATCAGTACATGTCACAACATCTTCTTTCTCACTCTTTATAGACTTAGAACCTGAAA
This sequence comes from Thuja plicata, assembly GCA_018584345.1. Classification (NCBI taxonomy): domain Eukaryota; kingdom Viridiplantae; phylum Streptophyta; class Pinopsida; order Cupressales; family Cupressaceae; genus Thuja; species Thuja plicata. The sequence continues at coordinate 2,000,005 of MU227121.1, read as the reverse complement.
ATTGAAGCTTTTAATATTTTTCAAATATATTGAGCAACAGTTATCAGAGGTTTAGTGTTCTAACATCACCAACCATATGAAAGAAAGAAAAATTATATATATATATATATATATATATATATATATATATATTTGTGTGTGTGTGTATTCTCTGAAACCAAACAAAAACAACCACCAATTATCTAAACAAAACTTGGATGGGCCTCACAAAATTTAGAGATAGATGAGACATCATCATCACGAAGACATAGACATTAATGTTGATGGGTACCTTAGTACTTCCAGTAAATGAGACCAATGAAATTCTTGTATCTTCTGCTATGGCCTGTCCAATTTCTGCCCCACCACAGATGCAGGTGAAAATAGCACTAGGAAAGCCATTTCGCTCAAACACCTCAGTAATTAGTTTTGTTATTGCCACACTAATCAACGGTGTAGTTGGAGCACCTTTCCTGCAATGCATGAGAATGGTAACTCATTATCAAAATATTAGAAAACTTTCAGTATATAGGATATAGCTAAAATAACAATTTTCAATTGACGAACCAAATATGTTTGTCACTTAATCAAAATGATCCAAATTTGCAACATCTCAAAGGCATTAATAATTAAACAATATATGCACCTTGCTGGCTACCTAGAACTCATTTGTCAAGCAAGATATATTCAATGAAAAGATTCTACTTAATGGAAACAATCTCTCCTATCATACTAGAATTATAAACTCTATTAAATAACAACAAATTATCTATTATGATATTGCTATCAAGATTCAACTGTGTAGTTTTTGAGTTAAACCTACCCTCCATGGGGACACGTCCCATGTACTTTTACCCCTATTCCCATACTGGAGACAGTACGGGGACGCGGGGACAGCATTTTGAAGTACCATGCCCATCCCCAATTTGTGCAAAATTCCGGAAACATTTCCAGGATTGGCTTTGAGAGTGGTCGGGGACATAGGGGATGGCCAGGTATCCTCGGGATGGCTAGGGGACTCCTAGGCATTCCCTAGCCATCCCGGGGACTTCTGGTCATTTCCTATAGCCTAGGCCACTTTTGGTAGGCCAATTTCAAAAATATACATTTTTTAATTCAAAAAAAAGGTTAGTCGTGCACAGGAGGACACCCAAACTACATTAAACAATACCAAAGCCTAATCTAAGCATAAAATTACCAAACAGGAGGAAAAAAATCATTTTCAAATCGCAAAGGAGAAGAGTAGCAAGAGAAAAAGGTGCAGCTGGTCAAAGAGTGAACAGCAATTGAAAGAGGAGATTAGGGCATCAAATCTACTTGATTTAGACTCTTAGACCTACCATTTGTTGATTATGGACAGCGATATATTATTATATTTTTGTACTTCTATGTTTCTTGTTTACAATTTATGTCATTTCACGGTTGAAACTTGGAGCACTTGAGCATTTTTGTTCTAATTTGAATATATGTATGCACATTGACAATGAAAATTTCTACAATGATGAATCATTTTTCTAAATCCTTCTAAATGTATTAAGCTTCTACAACATCCATGATGAATGCTTATTCAATAAATGTCATGGTATGCATATTTGAAATTTCTATATATTTTTAAAAATTCCCTATTTTTTAATAGTCGTCCCTTGACATCCCCTAAAAAATGGCCCAAAAGTATCCCTGTATCGGAAACACGTCCTATCATCCTCTACCGTCCCCGTCCCAAAAACTCGATGGAACATAGAGTTAAACTCAATGACTCATGTTTCATGAGTAGAGGTTCACAAGAACCCATCTCCCGTGAGAATGAATGCTACATTTAGAACCCATTACATTTACGAGATGCTCACAAAGGTGAAGAATTGGGACTTCCTAGGAAGTCATCCATCCCAGAACTATTCCAACTCAAGCATGCTTAACCATGGAGTTTCCTTTGAGGTTAAGTCCACTTAGCTTGCTGCCCCATTTGCACAACCTTCAACCTTCAGCAAGTATTGTGCCTTATGAACCATTCATTATAGAGCCCCTTTAGCTCATCAATTGATAAGGGGGAAATATTTTCCAAAGGAAGTCAAATTATGATATTTGCTATCAAGATTCAACTGTGTAATTTTTAAGTCAAACGCATTGACCCATGTTTCATGAGTAGTGGTTCACAAGCCCCTGTTACTATCAAGATTCAACTATGTAATTTTTAAGTCAAACTCATTGACCCATGTTTCATGAGTAGTGGTTCACAAGAACCCGTCTCTCATGAGAATGAATGGTACACTTGGCACTCATTGCATCTAAGTGATGCTCACAGAGGTGAAGCATTGGGCCTTCCCAAGAGGTCACCCATCCCACTACTACAACTCAAGCGCACTTAACCATGGATTTTCCTCCACGGTTAAGCCCACTTAGCTTGCTACCCCAATTACAAAACTTTCAGCAAGTATTGTGTCTTATAAACCATTCACTATAGAGCCCTTTTAGCTCATCAATTGATAAGAGGGAGATATTTTTCAAGCAAGTCAAATTATGACAAGTTGCAAGGCAAGAAAGGACAAAATGAGGTGTTTTGTTCATGGCAAGAAGATCAACAAAGATGGTATTACAAATGTTAAGGTAAAATACTATAAAATTTATTTAAGCGCCAATCTCTCTTTCCAATGTTGTCACTCTACGTCCAAGACTCAATCTAGCAACCACTCTTTGTGAAGTGCATTTATGGAAAAATTTATCCTAGTGAGTTCATATGAGGACAAACTCTTATATTAAATGTGCAAAAGGCCGCCAAGTACAAAACATTTCTCCATGAACGACCTTACAGTTTCGATGGAACAAAGGATGTAATGTCCCCTTTCTGAACTAGGATTTAATAATAAATAATAAGAAAATTAAAATATTAATAAAATATAATTACAAGTTAGTTAAGTTTAATGACAGGTCAAGGGGCATGTAGTGAAGAGTTGTGACTCCCTCAACATAAGTTATAAAAGCGAGAAGATTTCATTTGAAAAGGGACATGGATAAAGAAAGGAAAATTGAAAAATGAAATATGGAATAATCAGATTGGAATTGGAGAAGAATTCAGAAATAAATACGAATTAGGAATAAAGAGCAGCAATTAAGATTAGTTAAGGAGTAATTAAAAAGGTGGAAGAGACACCACTCTTGGGAAGATATATTAAGAAGTTGTAGAGTGCACTTGAGGGGAGCAAGAGTTTATATCAGACTTACATTTGCAGATCTGCAAATGAGAAGAAAAAGGGAAGATCATCAAAGAAAGGTTGAAGGCATAATTGCAAAAAGTGTTTATAGCAGAATTGTATGGAGTATACGCAGATATAAAGAAGGAATATGTTGATGCAAATTGAGAAGGAAAGTTTATGCAGACTTGAAGGGGAAGTATAAAGAGATGACATAGTTTGAAGGTGAATCAAGAGATAATTAATAGAGAAGAAAGAATAAGGAAGTGACTCCTTCAAAAGGCATAGGTTGTGAAGGATTGTGACTCTCCCAAAAGGTGGTAGTTATGAAAGGTTGTGACTCTTTCAAAGGGCATAAAGGATGAAGGGTTGTGGATCTCTTGAAAGGTTGTGACTCTCCCATCATGAAGATATAAATAGGAGGGGAAGTCATTTGTTGAAGACATTAAAGAAGGGTGTTGGTTGCCATTGCACCAAAAGATCGACATGTTCATGCCTGATACAATCAGTGGACTTATAGAACACGGAAGGTGGTTAAGCCATGTCATGAACCAAGCACTGCGCTACACATCACAAGGAGACGAAGGGTGCACACCTTGCAACAATCCCCCCAGCACAAGCACGGGGTTCAAACCCGTTACCTAGGCTCTGATACCAATTGTTGGTTGTTGTTGCACTAAAAGATCGACCTATTAATGCCCGATACAACCAATAGACTTATAGAACACGGGAGGCAGTTAAGCTATGTCGTGAACCAATCGTTGTGCCACACATCACAAGGAGAACAAGGGCGCAAACATTGCAACAAAGGAATCATCATAAGGAAAGTAACCATAGCAAGTTCTGCCCTTAGATATAAGACACTTCTGATCTACATAAAGGGAGCATAGGAATTAAGAAAGAAGAAAAAGGAAGGGAAGAAAATAAGGAAGTACCTTCCAAAGGGGCAGCAATGATGAAGAGTTGTGACCCTTTCAAAGGGTGGTAATTGTGAAAGGGTGTGACCATTGTAAGGGGCAGATATGGTGAAGAGATGTGACTCTTCCTCACATTGAAAGATATAAAGAGAAGGTCTCATTTGAGGAGGGCATCCAAGAGAGATAAAGTTGGGGAATAATATATTATTCTCCGAGGCCACAATGGAAAGTGGTTACTCAATTCTTATGAAAGGTGTATAAAGGAGAAATCATTCCAAGCATTCAAGGATCATTTATCTGTCATCACTCACTAATACATCAAATCAACACCTCACTCAATCATCACTCCTCAATCTATGACTTCCACATTCATTCAATCATCATTCACTAACATATCAAATCATCAAATCAAAGGAAATCGTTCTATCATTCATCAAACATCAATTGGGAATCAAGCAAACATATATAGATATAGTACTTTGAAAATTAGTTATAAAAAGATGTACAAGGAATAAGTACAAGAGCTATAAATAAAACTTTGCTAGAATTTGTTAAGTTTACACTAATAGACATTGAAAACATGAAAATGATTGCATTGAAAATTGAAATTTGAAAATTAACTATGGTGGGCGAGTTTTGGAACTTTGGGAGCAAACTCCAAACCAAGAATAAGTATAAGAATTGCAAACGAAACTTTGCATACTAAGTGAAGTTTAAATTTTTAAACTAATAAACATAAAAAAACATGGAAAGGATCGCATAAACAATAACAATGGTGGATGGAGGTTTGGGGTCACTTCTTGCAGGGATCTTGATTGTGGCTTTCACTATAAATAAACAAAACAAGATTTTTCAACTAGGGATATGTATTATGTAGATTTTTATGATCGTGATTCATCATTTGCCTATTACTTGTTTAGACTTATAGTTTGATGGGGGTTTGAGGGCAACACCAAAACAAGATTGAGCAAAGCACCCCTTGAAGGGGTCTAGGGATGAGAGAAAGAGATGTAGAAAGGTAGGTATAGATCTTGTGGGAGAGAGGAGAGAGTGAGGTAGACAAACATAGAGAGAGGGGATAGAGGAAGAGTGAGAGGGAGAGAGATAGGCCTAGAGTTCAAGGGAGACAAAGGGAGTGAGAGAGAGAGAGCGAGAGAATGTTGATAGGATCTTGCTGATTATTGCAATTTGACTAATCCTGAGAATTTATGCATCTTCTAAAACCTAGAATCTGCATCATAACTCCTAGAGATCTAAAACCACTCTCAAACATCCTACCAATATATACAAGAAATATCCCTTTGCTATACCTAAATGTAATATTTCATGTATATAATCTAAATAAGAGAATGGGACACACTTGAAGCCAAGGATGCCATTTTCACAAAATTTTCACCATTTTTGTTTAGGGACCAAGTTTCTTAGTGGGGGCTATGGGAGACTCCTAGGGATTCCCCAAACAGCCAAAGGACTCCTTGGAGTCCACAGGTACACTAGTAAAATCCCTTTATTGATGAAATTTGTTTCCACCTCTATCTCATATATCTCCTTGATTATCAGTTTTTAGGTGCCACAACTCCCTCATCAAGATGTGTTCACTTGACACTACCAATCCTATTTCCAGAAGAACATTTATCATCTTGACTTGTGCATGCCTAGAGTGTATATATTATAATCCATTTCCTTTGTTTTGTACACGTTGAATATGGTCTATAGATATTAGAATATTATAATTTTCATGTTGCTTGCATTTGAAAGTAATATCTTGTTAGAGAGAGCGAGAGCATTGGTAAAAATTAGATATTGAGTGGAACACAAACCTTACAACTTTTGCATTCATACAATGCATAATCAGCCAATATTGAGATAACATGTGCCCAAAACTGCTGCTTTTTGAAAACTGTCAAACTAAATATAAATAATATATTTGAAACATTTGGGCACTTATCTATTTGTACAAGAAAAGTTAGAAACGAATGCATACTCTTTATGTAGTGGAGTTGTTTTCATTCCGACCTTACAATATAAATAGAGTGCATAACATACAAAAATCATGATCAAGTGGAACTAAGAAACAATTGCAATTAGTATAAATACTCACCAAACAACGCAGTTACCACACACCAAAGCAATGCAGGCATTCCATCCTATACAATGAAAATGAAAAAAAAAATGTGATTATCAACTTTAAAATAAGCACTATTAGCCATGCCAACATCACTAAAATAGTTAAATGACAAATTTATAGAATATAAAACAAATAAATACGACAAAAATAAATGCATTTAGTAAAGGCACATAATGCATTGTCATGGATAGTCTTTAAAGAATATTACAGACTAATCCTAGAAAAAATTGAGCTCTAATAGTATTGGCTAGACAATCACAAGAAGTCAAAACAACCAACGAAAGAATATTCATTTATCTCTACCAGCACCTCAGATCTCTTCCACCTCCAATAATCTCTTCCAACCAATCTATTTGTCTTCCCTCTATTATGAATATTACATATTAATAGGGTAATAATGGTACAAAAAATAATTAAAAGAGATTGGAAATAGATGGTTTTAAGCAAATATTTTTTTGAACATATTATAGTTTAGGTCGTTGGGTGATGAGTTTAACACCTACAATAAATAGGTTTGGTGTAGGAACGAGTAGGATTAGGTGTATTGTGCTTCCTATTTTCTAAGACCAAAAACTAACCTATGCAATGTATAAGTTCTTATGATGTTTGAATTGTGAGTACCCTGATCTTGCATGCAATTTTGTCTTCGTATTAGAGCATCTCTGAATCAATCCCTGTGATGAATCGTTGCCAAGGGGCAGCCCCATTCTTGTTGCCCGACCGACACTAGAGAATGTGACTTCTTTTTGTGAGAAGATTTTTTCTGCTTTTAAGTGTCACGGGTGTTATCGACATAGAAAAAGTTTGCTAATTTGTCCCTTAGTTTTCTTTCCGACCTCTGAAAAACTCTGAAAACCCAAATTTGAGGTCTGAAAGTATATAATATTAATTACATAATTGTTTGCAATAAGGCTTGAGCTCTCTACACGCCTGGCCCCATGGAATCTGATGCAAACAAGTATGTAATTTATATTATATACTAATTTTAAAATTATAATTATTATGCACTGTTATAGACGGCACTTTGGGAAGGAATGAGCGAACCCCTGTAGTTTATAATTGATATTATGTAGTTTTAATATTTAAATTATTATGGACTATTAATAAATATTAATAGTTATATAATAAATTACATTAAAAATAATGTATATATTGAATTAATCATATATATGTACATATATAAGATTTTTTAATTATAATCAGCATATTTAATTTTATTATTAACATTTGTTTCCAACTAAAATAGTAGTTGCAAGCTAGGTATTGCAAAAACCAGTGGCTTGGACTTACCAATTGCCATTATAGAATATAAAGCATTGCAATTGTGGAATATAATTTGATAAGCTTTCTCAAATATTGAACTACCCCTACAAAACTCCTTACCTCAATCGCAATGAAAGTGTTGGATCACTTCAAAATGTCTTCCACTTTTGCTAAATTCCTGACAGTAGCTAGATTGCTGTCTGATAGATTTGGTCTCAGTTACTTCATAGACTTAGCTAATAATTGATCACAGACTTAGACAACTATTTGGTGACTGCCCTCTGAAAAAGTCTGATAAATGTTATTCTATGAACAGCAATTAGTCTTTGAAAAGGTGTCATTGAAGACTAGTAAATAATTAAATTATGAGCCTTTAGAGAATTCCACATAAGGAGATACATCCATTCACCTTGCCACTACGAAAAGAGAACCTATTTTTTGTGTTTTATGCATGATGATTAATTTAGACATATTTTGAGAGATGTATACAGGTCTGATTTTTTATTCCATTCGATGCACAGCTAAGCTGGAAGAAGTAGGGCTAGATAGAGACCTATAATTCCAAGGCTTCTGAAAGGGGATAGATTCCTTTTATTTAGATGGGGTAAGATCGAGTTTTGAGCAGAAGATGAGAGCATCAAAGGGATCTATAAAATTTGGAATTTATTATTTGATATCATAGACATATAGGGGTTTTCCTCTTTGTAGTTTCTCTTTTCACAATTTCCCAATATGCATTGGCTCAGGAACAAAAGCTATTATTTTTTTTTGTCCAAGGCTAAATGGAAAATCAATGTCATTATTTTTCTTCCCAACACTATATCAGAAAATTAATGTTATCAACGTATATTCAGTTCTATGTCCTTTGAAGTGTCATAATGCTTATTTACCAATGGAGAATCTGTAATGTCCATTCCCTGATTTGTCAATGAAACAACAGTTTGGAACACAAAAAGAGCATTCGCCAAATAATATAAACACAGACTTCATCAAACTATATCCAAACAGCTGTAATTAATTGTACTCAAACAACACAAATCAACTTGCACAAATGATTCAAACTCCGACAGTAACTCATATTGATCATGGTCTGATATCTACAACAAAGGGACTGTTATGACAATCATTACAACAGCAACACAACATTAACAAGAAATGGTCACACTGGCTTACTGGAGTTTCCTAAAAATATTTGAAGCTCAAACGCACTCCCTGAGTGAGAATGCTCACAAAGAACTAAAGGGTTTTCATCCTCTAATTCCAACAACCAATGGGTTTTCATCCACTAATCACAATCTCCTATGGGGTTTCGTCCATAGATCGCTTGAACATTAGTGCCCAAAAGATATGATGACATAGCATGGATGTACCCATCCAAAATATCAAACCAATTGTCCTAGACCCAAGTTGGCACCAAGGGCGAAATTTGAATTCTACCCTCTACATCACACATTAGCTTAAATCACAGGTCGGCCTCACAGGCCTTAAAAACTTTCCCATCAAAGGTTTGGAGTTTCTCCTTCCTTCCAACTTGGCATGCGGGCCTTGATAACCAACCTCTAATAGCTCCTTGGCATATGTCAAACAGCAACCCCAATCCCTTACCTCTCTCTAACAAGTTATTGGGATGCGTTGGACCGCAACCATAATCCTTGACATCTAATAGGCTCTTGGTAGCCAACAACCCCAATCCTTGACCTCCGACAAATCCTTGGCATGAATCAAACAGCTACTCCCATCCCTGAACTCTGATGACTCCTTGAGCTAACAGTGTTTCTAATGATTTTGAAAAAGGGACATAACAAAATTGTTCTTTACAAATCCCTGGTTATTCCTTCCCATTATCAAGTATCAATGCCGTTATTGGTATTTAGAGCATATAACACCATGTTTTATCATGTTGTTGATTCTGCTTCAATATTGACCTGAACCTTACTGGATCATTTCAAGGAAATACATTTCAAGTTTCAAGTTTCAATTTCCAATCTAGGAGAGCACTTATGCAGTTCAAGCACTATGGCACCAAGTCCAAGGGCAATACTTTCAAACAATCATTTTGGCTTAAATTAGAAAGAAAAAATGCAAGGGCACTTGTAGCACAAGCCTTGCCAAGGAGAGAAGGCATCTTATGTGCCTACAAAAAATAATACTAACAGAAAAAAGATATAGACAGTTTGTAAAACTAGAAAATGTTGACCTTGTCATCTAATATCGTAATGTATTTCCTTGATCTGTATACAATTATCTCAATAATCAAAATCTTCTACCTAGCAATTATTAATGTATCAATGCCAATTTAATTTTTATGCTGTAACTGATTAAAGACAATGCCTAGTTCATAGCATATAACCATCTCCTACCAAAGAAAAGAACAACCCTGTGCTGTAGATATCAGCAAACTGACAAGTGAAACAGCTAGTAGATATCTCTCCTAAATCACCATAGCTAAAAGTTTGTTTACAAAAGATTAACTAGTGAACCAAACAACCATTCTCCCTGATGAAAATACCATACCCACCAAATGAACTTTTTAAGGTAGTAACAAATACTCCAGAGGTGAATCCATGGATACTATTTTACTAATCTAATAAACTAGCACTTGTTGGCCAGTAAAATAGCAACCAGTTCATCACTTGTGCAAAAACTGGCCCCGCCATGATATAAAATGAAAAAAATGTCAGTGGAATTTTTCAGTCAAGTAATATTTTGCTTACTCTCCAAAATTTCACTAGGATGGTTTCTATAAAAGAAATACTGTCCTCACATTCTTCCAACCATTTCCTATCATATTTTGGGACTATCATTTCTAGCATGGGTTCCACGGCCTTCACAAATCATGCTAAAAACCTACAAGAACAAATCTAAGTAAACTACAATAATCCAATGATGGTTAAATTCCACTGCTGTTGGTATCACCATCATTCAAACCACAGTCAATGTTTTTTATGGGTTACAGATCTGTTGATTGGTCTGCCAACAAATGCTATGTCTGTAAGCCGATAAAGAAAGTACTCTAAATGCAATTATCTGACAACTATTTGCCTCCTCCATTCTGTTGACAATAAATATTTGCCATCTCAAATGCTCAAGTGCCTGCATTGCTCCCAAGTATTTTGGTTGTGCTTACCCCCTTGAACCAATTTAAGGTAGCCTGAGATTAATTCAAAAATAAGGAAACATTTCAAAGCAGTTGCCACATGATACTCAGATTAAGGATAACTATGGAAAATAAAATTTTGTTATATAAAATCCTGAATTCCTAAATAAGGGTCAAAAACTGCAAATCACTGTGCCTTCAGACAGATTAGAAACCAACAAATCTACTTGAATAAAAGAAAGGAAAAAATATATTCAAGTCAAATAATGATCAAAATTAGGTAAATGGGATCAAAAAGAAAATTAAGTTTTAATAGCTAAAAAAGGTTAATGGCATGAAATTCAAGATGCCTGCCATTTTGAAAAGGGCATATAGTCTATAGCAACAGTTGACAGAAAACAAAATCAAATCCATCAAAATATTCATTAAGATTAGCATTTTATGGTCTCCGTTCTAATTGGAGCTGAATAGACAATAGAAATTATACAGTTATTTGGAAATTAGAAGATCTAAAAAGTTGAAAAATTTACATATCCCATCTAGACCATTTTTAATATTGGATAACAGCTACAAATGTGGCCCATATGAGCAGATAAGTACAAATGAGACCAAACATTAACTCCTAACGGGCATTAACATTAGAACACTACTTAAATATTAACATTAGAAACCAACAATGGAAGTCTTAAGAGTCACAACTCGGGTTTCCCTATGATATGTCACTCTGAGAATTTGAAATTGGATCTTCGCAACAAGAACCCAATGATTAATCTTCATTCCATTCCAACTTGATACACTCAGAAAACAATGTCACCTAGTGTAATGCCCCTCCAACCCTGTCAAGTCCTGGCTATGCTCACTAGAAATTAAGAAGAGCTACATGCGAGAATGATCCTTCTCGAGATGGTAGCTTAAACCGAACCTCTTACAACTCCCCATAACTTCTTATTTTAATAGGGGAAATAATAATATTTACACAAATATGTTCCTTTATATCTTCATATGTGTCAGGGATAGTTTAGGACCTTAATGCTAAAAGGACCACCTGATAGACTTATATGCTTGTATGTGAGATGCTCATTATTAATGTTTAAAATTATCTTAGGTTAACTTACTTAAAGAGATCAGATGTGTTATGTAATGCCCACCCTAGAATTTTTCTATGTTAGACTGACAAGACTATTGCTTGACGCCTTGGATTTTACGATGGACTATAATTATTATTTAGTAGCATTTTATGAGACATTTGAGTATATATATTTGGGTACTGCAGTTTATTTAGAAATATTAAATGAGTTAGAATTTAATGATGAATGGTTAGAAATGAACTAT
>MU227121.1:1963079-1984252 GCA_018584345.1 Thuja plicata | reverse complement strand
GTTGTAATGGAAATAGAATTTGCTCGATTAAGTAATAAAATGAAATATTTAATAATGGTAATTGAATTCATTAAGGGAACCTTAAGGAATGTACTTGTGAATGGTAACGATGTTATGTTAGAATGTTAGAAAAAAAAAAAAAAAAATTTGTTAGTTAGGATTCCTTATGGATTCCCTGGCGGGGACATTGCACCTAGACTAATTAAACCTCAAATTGATTGAACATTAGAAACCAACAATGGAAGTCTAAGAGTCACAACTCGGGTTTTCCTATGATATGTCACTCTGAGAATTTGAACTTGGATCTTCGCAACAAGAACCCAATGATTAATTCTTCATTCCATTCCAACTTGATACACTCAGAAAACAATGTCAGCTAGACTAATTAAACCTCAAATTGATTGCAATGGGCAAAATTCACATGCATTTGAATTTCATCAGAATTCCAAAAAAATAGAAGATGCAAAGACCAGAGTGTTTAACAAACTCAATCTCCATTGAATTTAAATCAACTGACAATATTTCACACTTTACAGCTTATAGTTCAGGAGTTAGTAAGTTTTAGACTTGGAAAATTCCAATAGTCCTAAAATTTAAATATCCGTTTCTTGCATTTGTAGCAGCATCACTTCAGCTAAAAAATTCAAATCATCCTCTAGCATTGTCTAAATCAGAAATCTCAGAGGAACATACCAAGTACAGCAGCTGGAAAGTTGAAAGCAGTAATTACACCGGCTATGCCCAAAGGATTCCATACCTATCAAGTTCCAATCAACAATATATTGAAGCTTGTGTTTGGCTTATAATAGTACTCAAACAATATAAGTTGTAAAAAAGAATTTTGAAATGAAACATTCCATCTTTGAAATTAGTGATTACACCATGTCTGGAGAATTTTGTACCTATCAAGTTCTAAACAAACAATATGTTTAAGCTTCGATAACACAAAAAAAAAATATAGGTGGTCAGTAGGAATTTCATAATAAATTATTTATTTTTAAGATATAAAATGTCTAACAGGTTTTCTCTAATGACATCCACGTACCCCTTCAATTTTCCATCACAAACACAAAAGATCAGTTATGAAGAAAATGCAACAATATAACTATAATTAAAACCATGTTTGAAGTTAGAGAATACCTCCATCATCATATGATTTGGCCCTGCAGAGGCATTTAAAAGTAAAAAATTTATCAAAAAGCAGTCCAGTGAAAAAACCATAAGCATTTGCAATGTGTAAACCAAATACAAACTACCAATGTACATGAAAATTTGAAATATTTGATTAAAATTCATAACAATATGGAAACATGCTTATCAAGGACCATAAACGGGAGCATCCTTGCACACATAAACTTTAAGATAGATTACAAATTCTTCAATTAAGAAACTTAGTTAACAGTTATAGTCTAACTTGTGGTAATTAAGATATCTATATCTATGAATTATGATTTGCACACATAAACTTTTGATATAGATTACAAATTCTTCAATTAAGAAACTAAGTTAACAGTTAAAACTTGAAGTCCAACTTGTGGCGACTAAGCTATGTTACCCGGGGACGCGTTTCCGGCCCTCAACCTGGGGTTTCGGAAACGGGGACGGTTTCGGGGACAGGGGGACGGCAGGAAACGTTTCCCAGCCGTCCCCACCTAGGCAAAAAATTAGGAAACGCGTCCCCTAAAATGGGAAACGGTCAACGGGTTTCCGAAACCCATTGACCGTCCCGGGGACGGTTTGAGGTTTCCCAAAATAATGTTGAAACAAAAAAACATTAAAAAAATAGTATTTTTTAATTTTTTTAAATTTTTGGCCATTCATGGGCCCACCACACCGGCGTTAAAATAATTAATAATAATAAAAAAAATTAAAATAAGTTATAAGTTTTAAAGTCTAACATATGTATATAAGTTTATAATATTATATTTTATATGTTTATAAGTTTTATAATATTATAAAACTTAAAAATTAGGGGCAGCTGTGATACTGATATGGATCAAGATTAGGGGCAGCTGTCATACTATCTTTGTTTTCATTTTGACTTTGATGTTTCAGACTYGGAGTGTTTTGAGTCTTGACTCTTGACATTATAATATTATAGGATCATTGATAGACTATAGTTGATACTTTAAAAGTTCGAAGTTTAAGTCTTTAACTATTCAATGTTTTGATTTTCATTTTGTTGAAAATTGCTGCCTTATAATATGAATCTATGTTGCTTTTCATTCTCTCATTTGATTGATTTGATGTCATCCTATGTTCCTATTAGTATTATTCTTAGACTTCAGTATTCTTAGATGATGATTCGATTTGAAGTTTTAATGCTATGTTCTATGATGATTTGATGAATGGATTAATGTTATGTAATTCTGAGATTTATGAGTATATTTGAAAATTCATATATATATATATATTGCCGTCCCCTGCCGTCCCCTGCTCTGGCAAAAAAAAAAACGTCCCGGAAACCCGTTTCCCCGTCCCCCCGTCCCGGAAACTTGGGGTAACATAGCGATTAAGATATCTATGCCTATGAATTACGGCTCGGTTACACCTTAAGAACATTGCTTATCTTTTCTATTGAGGACAAACAAAATATTAATGATCTCCAATAGCTTCATTCTATTGTATGCCACTGTTAAAGACACTTTCACTAATTGCAAGTGCCTAGATATTATTGAAAATTGACCTTTTCGTATTGGTAAATGTTTATGCATCTCTAAATACTCAATCCTTAATGTAGTGATGTGCATTTCTAACTTGTTAAAATTGTTGCCAATTTCACTGAATATGTATGGGTTGAGAATTTTAGTAAGAAACACATTTTCCCAGCTTGATCATTTCACAAGATCCCAAGCAACCCAGGACAATCTTAAAATTATATAGTTACAAGCTTACAACTACTGGTGACAAATAGTTGTCAAACAGAACCATAAATTTATCAAGTACCACAAAGTGCACTGCAAGTGAAATCAATGGAAGCTTGTGGGAGGATATCCAGTATTCATAAAAATCTGTAGAGACAAGAGATGAGCAAACAATCTTAGCCAAAGCCTAATTTGTCTTTTACAAGACAACACAATACAGAACAGTGTGAAAGGATAAGCCTCTCATCAAATTGAAAGGGGAAACTCCTTGAGAATTAAAACTACCATGGACACTAAGCTATAAACAAAACATAATAATTCACACTGGACAATATCTCTTCATGGGTTTTTCATAAAAGAAATAACTACCTATCTGCCTGTCCTTTAGTCTCAGGTATGAGTACAAGAATGGTAACAGCTCGTCTCACAAC
This sequence comes from Thuja plicata, assembly GCA_018584345.1. NCBI lineage: Eukaryota > Viridiplantae > Streptophyta > Pinopsida > Cupressales > Cupressaceae > Thuja > Thuja plicata. The sequence goes on along the minus strand of MU227121.1, from coordinate 1,980,957 downwards.
AAGGCAAGGTTTAATTGAGAGATCTTTTTACTGCATTGGATAGAGAGTTCGTTGACAACCATCACATTGAAAGCCTTTGAATTCTACTATTTTAAAACCTCACCTCAACACTAGACCATTTATGAAATTACGAGTACCACCAATATCAATAAGTGCAGTGGTTTGTTGTCCTCTCAAAACCCCAAGAATTCAAGAAGGATTGTACCTTGGATTACCTGAGTGCTTAGCAAAGATGCTCTCAAAGATTACACCTCCCTCATTTGAATTTTCTTCTTCTTCATCAATCCCTAGTTCATTTTCTTCAATCTATAGCTTAGCACCTTGAGCTCCCAACTCATCTTCAAAGACTACCTAAATATGGTACACTTGTCCCTTTCCAAGACATCTATATCCAATCAACCGATACTCTTTGAAAGTGAAGTATAGCTTCTTCCCTCTTAAAAACATTCTTCGGCTATATGTCTTGCCTAGATGGTAGTTTTAGGGCCAATATATCTTCTTATGAAAACCCTTCTTGGGAGAGAATTTTTTTTGAAACATGTTCCTTGGCATAGAAACCGCAAGAGCCAAGGCCATCTTGATTTGCCTCCTATAGGGAAGGTGCTTGAAATGCTTTGACCAATTTCTTGAGAGACTCAATAAATACCTCAAAGAAGAGCATAGCCAACCTCCTCTCCAAGATATCAAGTACCAAATTCTATCACAAATTCTCAACTAGCCCATATTGTTTGAGTTTAGCCAATATTTTGAAGTATATCCTAGGATCCTTCTGATCAAATCTCTCAATCAATATCTTGCAAAATGAGTTGTATGAGTTTATGGAGCCATGGCCTTGGGTGACCAGCCAATTCCTCAACTAGCCATATTGTTTGAGTTTAGCCAATTTTTTGAAGTGTATCTTAGGATCCTTCTTATCAAATCTCTCAATCAGTATCTTGCAAAACGAGTTGTATGAGTTTATGCAGCCATGGCCTTGGGTGACATTGATAGCCTTATCTTCAGTCATAGGCTTGAGGATTAGGTACTTGTCTAACTTATATACCCATGCAGGAGCAATGCATTTGTTGGAACCATAGCAGGTGGAGAATATCAACTTAACCAAGGCATGTTGCGCATCTCATTGGAATGCTTGCAATCTAGATTCAAGTTTAGGGCCACTCTTACTTGTTTAAAATTTTTAAGTTAATAAGAGAACTTCCGGCCTAGATTTCCTTTGGAAGGGCTTGGTACTTTGCATAACAAGCTATAATATCATCAATAATAGGATTTTGAGCTTCAATTTTTGGAACCTCTTCCTCTCTACGAATGAATATAGGTTAGAATAGTCGAGTGAATGAGATAAGGACTGCCCTCTGAGTATTGGTATGAGTGACATTAAGATTGTTATCCCTAGAAGTGGTTCCTTCATCCTTTTGATGTCTAGGCAAAATCACGTTAATGTCCATCTTGTGCAGCACTTGTCCCAACATCATATCAAACTTCCTTTCCACTTCAATCTCCGAGCTCTCTCTTGCATTATATCTCTTTCCCTTTTCTGGCATAATATTTTGTTTTGGCTTTTCTAAGGTGTGTCTGATTTCTCTCAAGTAGTACCTAGCTACTCTACCACTAGAATGCATAAAATCATAGAAGAGTATTTAGCATCTAAGACAACTGAATTTTGGGTATAAATATTTTAATTAGATCCTACAGCACCTGAAAAATTCTCCTTACAGTTACACGATAACACTACCCTAGATTCAAATTGGATTGCAAAAATAGATTGTGGAACCTATCTTATATTCAATGGGACAAAAGTATATTATAAATGTTGCAAAAACAGGTTTGACGAACTATAGATACGACACATAGGTACATCCATGACCACCTACAAATCATTCAAGCTCAACCCAACTAAGAGCCAACACCATAAAAGCTCCAATACCTCTAAGTGAGATCATTTTCTGGCCAAAGAGGTTTTGTCCTTTGTTGCATATGACCAAAAGGAATTTTGTCCTCTAATCATTTGTAAATTCAAGGGTTTTCATTCTCGAACCTAGGGATTCAACAATAAGTGCTCAAAATGAGGTTTCTAGTTAGGGTATCAATGTGTTTTTGATAATTCCCCTCAAAAGACTCTAAATCCTAGATATTCCCAAAACAAATGTCGGGATCTTCATTAATGTTCTTGAACTCAGTGGTATGTTGTCGTATTTTTCAAAGTTCCCCTTCAAAAGACTCTAAATGCTAGAAGTTATCAGGTGTTAAAGAAAATAGATGCACATGAAGTACTCAAGAAAAGGGATGAGTGAAAGTCCAACTCCAATAAGATGTATTAACTTATCAATAAAGTTCAAGAGTCCAGCATCGCAGAAAATAGATACCAAAGTAGGTAAGGTTGTAAGTCTGACTTTGGAAAAATAAGTTTGTAAAAACGTCGAGTTTGAGGTCAAGGGTTACAGATGACATGGGATTGGTACCCAAGGAAAAGAAAGTACAACACTTGGAACTAAAGGAAGACACGAATGACAAATCTGAAAGACTAGCACTACAGGGACTTAAATAAGAAGGCATGCTAGGAAAAGGAGCTCCAAAACTCCAATAACTAATAAACGCTTAGAAGATTGGACATGCCCCAGCAATAAGAGACTCAAAGGACATTAGAAAGACATAGGGAAAAAGAAAGAGGAAGAAAATACGCAAAACATTGTTTAGGGAATTAGAAAATAGGTGTTTTGGTCCGTAACAAAATTATAACAAAAAGAGGACATGATAGCACTACTAGCCTTGCTACAAGCATGTGAAAATGAAAATCTCCAATCCAAGACTCAACTAAGTTTTTCCTCCGCTCATTTATCCATTCTATTTGAGGATATTAGCCTTACATGGTAATTTTTAATTCTTTTTAAGTCATAATGTTTGGGTTTGGGTTTTCAAAATTAATCAATAGAGGTCTCTTACTAATAGTTGTGCTTTCTCTTGCTTTCTCTTACTAATAGTCGTGCTTTTCTTATTTGATTGTTTTTGAAAACCTAGGGTTCTTTACACTAATTTGCAACTAAATGCACTCAAGTCCCATCAACTAACTTTGATCAATTGTGGACATCAATATAGTTGCTTTCTTTTTGGAACTAAGCATGAATGGTACAATAAAGAAGAAAGAAAACTTAATCAATTAGAGGAGCACTAGACCAAACAAGGTATTCAGAAAGATTCTAAAACACATCACTATAATTGTCCTAGGGCTGTGTTAACCAGAAATGATCTGAGCACTCAAGGGCACAAGGCTTGGTGCTAATGACAAATTAAACAGTACAAAATTTGCGGACATCAGTATTTCCATCCAATATGCTAAACAACTAACTGTAATTGTGTATGTACTAAGGTGAAGCACACTCAGGAACCATCTTGTGATAACAACATCATACCATTAGAGACTTTAAGCTTCTAAAGTCCATAATTATTTAGAAAAAGAGTTTCTTGGACAAAAAATATCTTACCATTTGAAGACACTGGAACTTGGAAAATAGTAAAATACTAGAGTACAAACTATCACAGAATTACAGCTGAAGAGATGAGAAATGTTGTGCATATGTAGCTTTAGATCAACAAGTTCAATTAAAGAAAGAAAACAACATTAGAATCATAGGATGAAGTTGATTTAGAACAACTCAAAGAGTTATTTACATTACACTCACCTAAACAACTCAAGCCGGTGTATAAGAATCAGCTTCAGGAGATAAATACAAATGATGATTTTTTTTGAGTTTATGATAAATCAATAATATATACTAGAGTAGAGAAATACGCAAACAAAACCATTGGCAATGCCACCCAAGCACCCACAGTTGTTTACATTACACTCAACTTAACAACTCAAGACAGTGTATAGGAATTGGCTTCTGGAGACAAAAACAAATGATGATTTTCTTGAGTTTATGAAAAATTAATAATATATACTGGAGAAGAGAAATACCAAAACAAAACCACTGGCAATGCCACCCAAGCACCCACCATATTCTCTGATTTTAAAAGATGTCTCTGACGGTTCATACAAGGATTGTGATGGGGTCCAACCAAATTTTGATAAGCATCCTATCGAGTTAAAATGGAAAGTTTTGAACCTATTTAATATACATTGTCCAATTTTCAGTCTGGGGTTTACTGATAAATGGGTATACTTATTGCCACAATACTACAGATTCAAAACCCAGTGTCCTGTTTGATACAGTAAAGGAATTGACCTTTAATGATGCACCAATAAGTTGAAGGTTTGAAGTGCTATTAGCTTCTCAGCTCAGAAAATGTTCTATTGGGGAAGAGGGACCTGCTCCTCAATACTTAATAGACCAAACTAGTCTAAAAGTACATTGTCCATGACTGAAAAGTAAAAATATGTCCAATGCAACAAATGAACATTTCATGTCCACGTGCTCAACAATATATTTCATTACTCAAATGCTAAACCATCATTTCACACAGTATGTATATAACACTATGAATATTAATTTATCTATTACCAGTTCTAAGCAAATCAATAAAATACAAGTCCAACTGTAGCAATAATTAAACATTATAAGATACAAAAGCTCACGTTCTGAAGGTATAATAGAACCATTCAACTGCCGACTTAAGCCTACTGCATAGTCACACATGTCAATAATTTCCTGCAAAATTATAAAGTAAATGTTAGGGGAAGAAATGTTGGAAAAAGCATCCTTAATCTGATGTTATGAGTTTGATATTTTTATAAATAAGTAATCTTTGAATAACAATGCAATGATATCAAAATTAAAATGAACTTTCTTGATATGACTAACTGAAACTGTGGCTTCATGAAAAGAATGTATATAGTTGTGTACAATAATTCTGACCATAGTGCACAAAAGTGACTCTGTAAGAAAGTGCCAGAATGCTGAAACACTTAAGAATTCGAAGCAAATTAATCCAAGTTACTGGTTCCAATATGGAAATGGATACAAATTTGGGGTTCGGCTACGCAGAAATGGCAAAAAATCTACAGGTATGGCTCTATGTGTATGTGTACATAAAATATTTATATTAAATATATAAAAATAAAAAATAATATATATGTTGGTTTGTTTAAGTTTTGTACCTAGTAAGTTCTTCTCTTAGGTTCTAAACACGTGTACTTAAGTTTACTCAAGGACCACAGGAACATTCCCATTTTTGGTGGTATTATCACATTATGTGATGTCCCCATCCTATCCCTGAAACAAATCAAGCATAAAAACCATATTTTAGGCCCAGGTGTGGCAAACCTAGGACACTTTCAAGTTAGATAGCGATAGAGCAATAAGTGTACATAGCAAGAGCAGCAAAAGAAGGAATACTAAGTAGTTGTCATTAAGCAGTTAGCCCTTGTATTATCTTGATGAAGGATAATAGCACGCAATAGACAAAGACAGTCTGTATTATGGACCATGCAAGTGATCACCAACAAGTATGAATAAGAAAGATGTCAAGGAAACCGCCATGAAAGTTGGAAGTGATATCGTATCTCAGAAAATCATCTTATCCATAAGACTTCACAATTTTCTATTAGGCATCTTCATGACACAGCGATGAGAAGACAATACTCCATTGCAACTATATATATATATATTATATATATATAGCAGTGATCCATATATTTATTAGCAATCATATATCAGTACGCCTGAGTTGGCCTGGTGGTGGAGAACTTGTACTCTTGAAAGGGAGGTCACAAGTTCAAATCCCACTGGGGGGTAGGGTATGTACACATCGTTTGTAGCATAATGATTTGGCTCCCACAAGGAGTACGGGGTAGTCCCATATTGCTGTCACCATATGTAGACCCAAAAACATATGGCTGGTATAGTGGACTATAAAAGGACCTTTCCTTTCCTTTCCTATATTACAAGATAGTCAACAGCATATGCCAATAGTAGCACGTTATGATGGTTAAGTTGTTGTGTTGTTGTTCTTGCCATCCAAGTTCAAATCCCATTGGGGATGAGGTCCCCCATTTGTGGCATCACCGGTTCATAGCTCCGGATCAAAGCGTTTACCCCTTTTTTTATTATTATTATTATTATTTATTATTTTTGTCTTCTTTTTACCCTTGGTAGTCATCCTTTTTTCCCCTCGTTTACCGTGCCCCTTTTTTCTCACCCCACCCCTTCTTTTATTCTTTGAGTGTGGCCTAGTCTGCAACTCATTATTTCTCCTTAATGCTCTCTCATCCTGATGATGGATCACGGAGTGTGATCCGAAACGTTGATGCTTAAAAAAATACACACAATCAAAAACCAGAAACTCAGCTCTAATTCAATGGATTGTGGAAATCTGATCGATTTAATACAAAAAGATCGTCAACAGCATATTACATAAAGCAATCCATAGATCAACATCTCCATAACAGCGATTTGTTTATATCGAGCAATATAGTTATGAGATGACAGTGATCTGTTTAGATCAAGCAAACAAGCATGAATAACAGCATCTCCGTAATCGCCGCCCAAGAGGAAAAATAATTAATAGTTTAGAAGTGTTTAGACAACGGTTACCATTAAGATGAGCGGTTAAGATAGAAAACCAAACAATGGATTGAAACATCGATTAACACAAGAAGTGCGATTACCAAGAGTCAATCATTTATTATCCAAGAGGTGTAATTTGCGAAGAAATAGGATTCATTAAGATAAGACCAATTTAACTAGTGAAGAGTTGCAACCTCTCATGCTCATGTCTCTCCGTGGCATAACATCCCTCCAAAAGGCAATCAATTCAGATCAGTGTTTACTTACATTACATACTAAGTGCTCCAAGAGCCTTACCGCAGCCAAGTAGGGTGGAATTAACCACCATTGGCAAGAGACCAAGATTGCATGTGCAGGTAGCCTCAATCAGAGACGGCAACATAACAAGAACATCGCATAAGCAATAACAATACACATCAGAGATAGCGATAAAGAACTTCAGATCGGCCATTATATCAAGCCATTATTTGAATCAGAATTGGATCATCACATTCACAAGATTGACAAAGATCAGGAACAGCAACAATAATATCCATTGCAGATCGCTATAGTAGCAATTATATTTGTAAATCTTTCAATTCATATAAGACCACAAATATATAGCGGATCAGAGTCGGATACTTCTTACAATCAAAGCAATAAGTGTTCTATACTTAGCCAGATGTATACATTCAGATCAATTCTTATCACATCAGCATTTATCATGCATTGGTTTGATCAGGACAATCTCCATAAACATCATTTCTTCCTGAGTCAAATCAGATAATGCAGTTGTTAATTCAATCCATAAAGGACAAATTTCAGAAATATATCGAATTCCTTTGCCATCATACATTCAATTTGTCCTTCCAAAAAAATTATCAATTTGTTGATATTGCATATATAATTGTATATATACATTTTGCAACATTCTGAATAAATAACATATCAGATTTCTAAGGGGATCTTATAGGTTGATCTATCCAACCCTTGGTATCAACATTTTATGCCATAGAAGAGTTGACCTTCAAATTCAGATCGGATATTTAAATCAGATTGAAAACCAACTTAGTACTCATTAATACTAAGGATTGTGAGAAATAAAAGGATTTGAGTAATAAAAGAAGTCTCTAGCAATTTGAATCACTACAAATTAGACAAAACCCTAAACAAATACATAAAGGGGCATTACACATTATCACTTTTCCACCTTAAGTGAGACTTCCACCTTAGATGGACTTATTATTTTATCACTTATCCACCTTCGGTAGACGTGTTGCACTATCACTTTTCCACCTTTGAGGCTGATTCACCTTAGTGGATGAGTTGGACTATCACTTTTCCACCTTTGGAGGGTGATCCACCTTTAGTGGACATGTTACACTATCACTTTTCCATCACGGGTGGCAATAAGTAATCAATTCATGTATCATGTCATAAGATTAAGATACTTGTCATAATTTTATGGCATCCTATGTCCCACCTTGGCCTACATAACCAAATGGTCTCCTTTGAAATGTCAATTTCATTCTCTTGCATCATTGATAGAATAGCATTATTCTTCATTGTTGATCTCTCCTTTCCTGTCTTGGAGTGCCTTGATCTTGGGTGGCTATAATCTTCAACCAATCTTGCATGGTATAGAGCATTCTATACCCAACTCTAAGATGGCATCAGAGCTTGTGGGATTGCTTTTTGTTAGTCTTATTTGAGAGATCTATATTGCAAATCTTAGTGCATTTTGGTGGTTTTGTTTTTACGGCTTTCTATTCCAAATCAAAATTGGTGCTTGCTTGGTCAAGTCTGAGGTCACCATCAGATTCTGTTAAAGTTATTGGATATATAACAAATGAAAATGAATGCAATTTTATTTTTCTATGTCTACTAATGAATGCCTTTTCTTTTCAGGTATGCAGCAATGAAGGACTGCAATTTAAAAATTAATATCACAAATATATGAGCACTATATGTATATGAAATTATCACAAAAAATGCTGATGGAAATTATCTCTGAATATTTGCTGATTGATGAGAGAAGACTTGCATTCAAAATGTTGTATATACTTACCTTTGATCAATCAGCAAAATGATTATTTATATGAGAGCCATGTCACTATAATGTCTCCTTGAAGAGACATGGCTCTATAATGCCATGTCTCTTCATTACCAACCGATGCAACTCAATACATATGAACAGTCACCAATAAACAATGCCCAATCCAATAACACCGATTGGTCTCAATAACTAATCGGGTTCTTAATATCATCGATTGTTATGATTATCGGGTGCATTATTGGGTGTTTATGATTTCATCGGGTGTTAGACATATTGGTAATTATCAAGGCATGAGTATAATATGCATTTTGTTCGATACTTATGAATTTTCATTGATGTTAATTTGATCAGAATATTATTATTATGAGGAAAGATCATAGATTCATAATTTCAGAATATGAATAAATAAATATGTGTATATATGAGTAGACATATAATAATAATAATACTTATTATTATATATATATATATATATATATATATATATATATATCATAATTGATCTATTATCATAATATTAATATCCAAAAGATCCATTACTTTTAAGAGAGAAGATATATCACCTCATCGTGATATCAAGAGATATGGTCTGACCAAGAATATCAAGTCTCGTGATATTCACCATAACTCAAAAAATATTTTAGATATCACCTCAGTATGATATTAGAGATATGGTCTAACCAAGAATATCAAGTCTCATGATATTCACCATAACTCAAAATATTTTAGATATCACCTCAATATGATATCAGAGATAGATATGGTCTAACCAAGAATATCAAGTCTCATGATATTCACCATAACTCAGAAAGTATTTTAGATATCACCTCAATATGATATCAGAGATATGGTCTGACCAAGAATATAAGTCTCGTGATATTCACCATAGCTCAAAAATGTCCTATAGGTGATGTGCACATGTACCCTTACCATAGGAGCATTTATCATCTATCATGATTTGTTTCAGCCATCACAAGATGTCTATCACAATAGAAGACCATGTTCCTTTTAAGGAACTCAATCCACCATGCAAGATATCATCTATTATGATCTATTTCAGCCATCGCAAGATGTCTATCACAATAGAAGGTCAAGTTATTGTAAGGTCGTCACCTTCCAATAACTTTTAACTAAGTTACCACATTCGCTCAGACCCAATGGAATTTGAAAGTCGATTTGCTACAAATTCGGATACGGTGCGAATTCGCTGCAAATTCGACATCAGACTGAGGAATTCGCTGTAAATTCTCCGTGCGGGACCCTGCACGAATTTGAGGAGAATTTCGACGACTTTGCAAACACCTGCGCGAGCCCGGGAAGAATTTCGGTCAAATTTGGGACGTGTCGGCCAGCAATACCCGCACTCGCAGGAGCCCAGGAAGAATTTCAGTCAAATTTGGGAAATAATGTATATACTTATCACATATACTTTATTACACCTATAATAATCATCTATATTATGTATAAGTGGGTGTAACAATATTTCTCTGATTAGAAATGCATTTTATTGTGGGTGTAACAATATTTCTTTAGTATAGATGATTATTATTATTAAAAATAATGTATTAAGGTGTAACAATATTAATGCGATAAGTATATTATTTATATTTTAATTTAAAAAATAATAATAATATTATTATTATATATTATAATATTATTATTTATGTATTTAAATATATATATGTATTTTAATTTAAATAATAATATTATATATTATAATATTATTATTTATGTATTTAATATATATATATACTTGTACAGACGAACCCAAAACGAATCAAACCCAACCCAAAAAAATTTTGGACGAATTTCGAACCCGCATACGAACCAGAATCCGAACCGGCAACTTAGACTTTTAAAAATACAAGTGATAATCATTTGGAAGTCGTCACTTCCTCATGATTTACACAAGGCCCATTTAGCCATGAAGAAATATTTTCATTCGTACAATAATCAAATTTACAATCACATCAAGTTTACCTCAGAAGTGTTCTATCTTTATCAGTGAATTCCCTCTCAATCTAGAAGTTCTTTAGAATACAAGTTTCTCTGAATACAATTCTAAGTTACTGACTTCAGCAAGAGTAGCTTGATATTTGAGTCTGTCAGGACATTTTGTTGCAGTGTGACCATATTTGTCGCATCTATAACATTGTACTGTAGAGTAGTCTCTTGGTTTCTTGAACGGTTGTTTACCATATGACTTCTTGCCCTTTTTCCTTTTCAAACTAGTGACGAGAACCTGAACATCTTCATTTATGGGTTCCATGATTCCGCTAGATATTAGATTACACTCTTCTTGAATGCAGTTAGCTTTTAGTCGATCAAATTTGGGGTGTTTGGAACGAGCACTTACTCCTTGTCTAAAGTTTTCCCATGAGATAGGGAGCCCATTTAGAGTTATCATAGTTAACTCCTTATTATCATAAATGTGACCGATTGTAGAGAGTTGGTTCCTTAAATCCGTTATCCTCATAAAATATGAGGTGATGGTCTCTCCTTTATTCATTTTAATATTAGAGAGTTGATTTTTAAGGGTAAGGATTATGTTGGTGTTGTAGATCTCAAAGATGTTTTCCAGGGCTTTGAACATGTCATATGTGGAGTCTAACTTTGTGATGATAGGTAGTAGATGATCTTTTACTCCGTCTACTAATAATTCCATTGCTCTGGTATTGTCCTTTTCCCATTGACTTTTCTCATCATTTCCATTAAGTTTAAGAGAATTTTCTATTATCGTCTATAACTCATTCTTCCTTAGTATCAACATCATTCGTAGTTTCCATGATTCAAAATTTGAAGCACCTTCAAATCGGTCTTCGAGTCTGATTCCATTTGCCATTTTGAAAGTACAAGATATCCAAAAGAATTTTATGATCTTGATTCTTTCACAAGCTTCCTTATATTTTCTTCAATCTAATTTGATCTTCCTTCAAGTGGTTAGGCTTTATAGAAGGAACCTGGCTCTGATACCATGTTAAAGTTATCGGATATATAACAAATGAAAATGAATGCAATTTTATTTTTCTATGTCTACTAATGAATGCCTTTTCTTTTCAAGTATGCAGCAATGAAGGACTATGCAATTTCAAAATTAATATCACAAATATATGAGCACTTTATGTATATGAAATTATCACAAAAAATGCTGATGGAAATTATCTCTGAATTTGTCTCTGAATATATTTCTGAATATATTTCTAAATACTTGCTGATTGATGAGAGAAGACTTGCATTCAAAATGTTGTATATACTTACCTTTGATCAATCAGCAAATGATTATTTATATGAGAGCCATGTCACTATAGAATCATGTCTCCTTGAGGAAACATGGCTCTATAATGCCATGTCTCTTCATTACCAACCGATGCAACTCAATACATATGAACAGTCATCAATAAACAATGCTCGATCCAATAACACCAATCGGTCTCAATAACTAATCGGGTTCTTAATATCACCGAGTGTTATGATTATCGGGTGCATTATCGGGTGTTAGACATATTGGTAATTATCAAGGCATGAGTATAATATGCATTTTGTTCAATACTTATGAATTTTCATGTGATGTTAATTTGATCAACATATTATTATTATGAGGAAAGATCATAATTTCAGAATATGAATAAATAAATATATGTGTATATATGAGTAGATATATAATAATAATAATAGTACTACTTATTATTATTATTATTCTATATATTAATATATATACATATATCTATCATAATTGATCTAATATCATAATATTAATATCTACTGTATTTTATCTGATCGAAGCTACAAACATCAGCAGATTCAAAAGGCCCAAATTAGCTAAGATCAACTGTCAATTGGTCAAAATCGAAGTAGTTGACCCAGAGTCCTCGAGAAAAGTTTTATCATCCATACAAGTACACGCATGATAATTTCTCTGCTTCTTGGAGGCATTTTTCAAACAGCGAAATCTCAAAACCCTGAGCTCCTTTTTTCGAGCAATTTATTTTTAATTGGGCTAGAATTTCATGCTCTTTGAAGTGGTGCAAGTTGTTTCTGATTTAAGTGCTTGATTTTTTAACCTTGGGAGCCTTGGGAGCCTTTTGTTTGGGCTCATACGTACTCCTTTTCAAGTGCAAATTTTTTGAAAGTGCAGATTTTTCCTATAATTCATAGTGGTGCTGTCAGATTTTAGTGATTGTGATCAGAAATTGTACTTTCAGCACTTGGCCTTATTTGGCTTATTTTCACAATTGTAATGCATAGATCTCAATTGATCTTTTGCATAGTGATCGGAGTCTATTATAGCCTGATTGTGGCATTTGTAAGCACTAAGAACAAGTCTAGCTTGCTGTTTTTAGCATCTAGCACTTGTAAACGAGCTCAGCATAAAGTGCCAAATCATATTTTTTTACAGTGATTTTTTATTGATAAATTTGGAGGTGTGATCTTGCAATAGCTTATTACATTCTTTAGCATGTTTTTGTGTTCAAATGATGGGAAAATCACAAATAGAACTCCTAATATCACATAATCATGCATCATAGAAAAAATCAGTATGTAATTATCTCATGGGAAAGGGTTATCTTGGCTATCTAAAGGAAACAATTTATCCACCCTGATCCTAATGCATTATCAAAATGGGAGTTTGAAAGTGAGAAGACACTAGGATTTATATGTTCATTAGCCTCATTTGATTTGCAATTTCATATTGAATCATGTAAAGCATGTTGTCGGGTATAATGTAATTAATGTTGTCGGTTGGGAATTAGTTAGTAACCGGAGGCTAGGGAGTTGGCGCACGGTTACCAACTGTCGCGTCCCTTCAGTTCTTTATATTCTTGTACTACCTTCGGGTACGATATGTTGTTATGAACAAAGCTATATTGTTGTAATCGTTGCTATGAATGAATAAAAGAATTGTCCTTTGCTTTATCTCTATCATGTCAGTGCAATCACTTCTGTAGATAACTAAGTTTACCCACGGAGGCAAGCAAAACACCTAAGGAGGAATGGGGGACTTGAAAAATTGTATGGTAAAACGGATAACATTAGGGAATATCAAATTGATAATGATTTGATGAATCTTGATCAAAGAAGTCTTGAATCTTGGTTTTGTTTCTTCCCAAGGGGAGGAATGTTTTTTACAACATTGGATTATCTTCAACATTCAGTTTTGAGCATCTACCATCATTACAGGAAACTATACATTGAGGAAGGGATTCCTTGTCTCTGTTCTTCTAATCTTATGGGGGCACTTTTGAAATTATAATTGATTGATCGTAAAATGAAGTAATTATAAAGGAGATTAACAAAGTTTCTAAAAGAAACAATCATAAGCTAAAAGTAGAAATAGAAAGATAATAAACTAAATAATTGACACAGAGAAAATAGAAAGTTGCTAGCTAAACTAACTAGAAAACTTAAAAGACTTAAATGACCATTATAAGCTAACTAATACAATATTATTATAATACCCTCCCTTAATGGTCAATTTATCAACTAACTACCCTATATAAGACTTGACCAAATCTGCAAGTCATTTGGTCATGAATGCATTTAAGGCTAACTCCTCTTCAGAATGCTCTGCGATATGAGCATACTTCTAAGACCGTCCTTGGTTGGGCTCCTGATCAGCCAACCGCTTTCTACAAAACCACTATATATGAACAAGTTTACCACAAAAGTGACATGTGATATTCTTCTTGAAATTCTTGTCAGATTTGTTTAGTCCTTTTTTGTTTAGGACTCGCCTTTGCCTTTGTCCTTGGCAGTAAACATCGGTTCCAAACTGACCGTGTCAGTGCTGCTACCAAACTATTGTCTCAACTTGGCCTACAGCAGGAGCTTATTGCACAACTCATTAAACTTCAAGTCAACATTAGTGGATGTAATGTTGAGAGTATCAATGAATTGCTCATAGGATCATGGTAAGCTTTTCACCATAATGACCACCATATCTTCTTCTTCCATCCTATGACCAATGGCCTCCAGTTGATCACAAATTTCCTTGATCTTCATAAGATGCTCTTACTGAGACATCTTATCGTCCATCATGATAACAAGTTCTTCAAAAAGAATGCTCTCCCCTTGTAGTGTTCATGGAGACTCTTCAAATGCATCCAAATCTTTGTAGCAGTCTTTCTAGATAGCACTTCTATGTCGTCAATAACTGATAACTTCAACAACATAACCACTTCACTTTGTTACACTCGTCAATCTTGTCCTAGTCTTTGCCTGTTGTTGTAGGACTAGTAGTGTTGGCCAGAACAATCTAGTCTAGACACCAATACTCAAAAATAGAGAGCATCCTCTACTTTCAGGTATTGCAGTTCTTGTCGTTGAAGTGTTGATTGCTTTCCAACAAAATGTTGGTCAATGACGCCATCCCTCCCATTTTCCAATGACACGAAAACAAAGATCAACATCTCAAAAAGCTTCCAAGTTGATATTTTTGTCTACAATCAAAAAATCTCCAGTAAGCAGCTAGTACAAATCTGGAAATTCTGATTTTTGAGGTCAAAATCAATCAAACCCTTGTAGAACGATACACAAGGCAATCTGCTCAAAAAAGACCCTAGCTTTGTTGCAAAAATAGTCAAGAAAACAGCATCCACAATTTTTTCAAAAAAAGAGAAAAGATTTCTGCAAATAAATATTGTAAGAAACCCTAGGTAATGAATATCGCAGGAAACCCACGATTCTTTGAAAATCGTAAAAAACAACAAAACTTTGATGTCTTTGCGAGCAAAAACCCTAGCTTGCAGAAGGTTGGAAACCCACAATTTTTTATTAAAAAATGTCAAAACACAGCCTTTGAAACCCTAGCTCACAACAGAGAGTACGCTGAAAAAAATGCAGAGTTTTTCCAAAACTCTAGCCGCAGATCTCAGAAGAAATCTAGCCGCCAAAAAACTTCGGAAAAATCATTGCACTCATCTTGACGGGTGCAGAATAAAACCTCTATGATTTGTTGTAGATCGCGGGTATGAAACATAGTCGTGGCTCTTGCAAGACAAAGAATAGCACCCAGAAAACTAGTCACAGTGACATGCCTTTAAAACAGTGAGCAGAAAACCATGGACAAAGAAGACAACCTAAAAACACGGCCCAAAAATCCAAAAAAGCTGCAGGAAACCTCCACAGTTTAGAAAAAAAACGTAGTGCGGCTCCTCTGCAAACAGCAATCTTTGCAAAAAAAAATGGTGCTCACCAACAAAACACAGCCTCTGTAAAACGGTGCCCAAAAAAAAGAAGACTACCTTCTATAAAAGGTGATGGACATCCTTCACAAAGAAACCCTGAATTTGCCTATGATCAGACAACAAACGTGCCAAAAGACGATGTTTCTAAAAGACAGTCGTAAACTGAAAGTAGATACAGAAAGATACTCAACTAATTAACTGACACAAAGAAAATAGAAAGCTGCTAATTAAACTAACTAGACAACTTAAAAGACTTAACTGACCATTATAAGCTAGATAATACACTATTATTATAATAAATTTTTCCTCACATGGATATTTTCTATTGTCCCCTTTTGGTATCACCCCATATTTTTCCCTAGAATCACAAAATTAAATAAACACGGGGAACATAATATAGTTAGAGATATAAGTTTACCCAAAGAATGTTAAAGAAAGATAGATCCTTGGTGAGATCCAAAAATCATTTTAGAAAATTATTGAAGATACAATTCATAAAATCAATTATTACTACTAAGGTTAAAGAACGTATATTCATAATTATCTTAACCATATAACATATACAATTTATTATTTGGGTTCAATCATATCAAGGGTTGGATAAGGAGACAAGATAGGGTGCCCGAAGCAACCCTCTACCCTAGGCCCAAGAGTGGATATACCATCCATCTTGGTCTCCTATGGTCTTCCATCATCCATCCTTCATGAGGTGGTGTAACTAGTGATGAAGGTTGTAGCTGCCCTCCCAATTCATGCCACCCTATTAACCCTTCTATGATTGAGACTCGCTTGAATCCATCCCAGCAATCAACCAATGTAGAGGTTGGAGAGGAAACTACAATAGGGTGCCCAAAGCGATCCTTTACCCTAGGCCCAAGAGCGGATATACCATCCCTCTTGGCCTCATGTAGCATTCTACCATCCATCCCTCATGAGGTGGCAACTAGTGAGGAAGCCTATAGCAATTCTCCCTTCTTGTAGGGAAACTACAATAGGGTGCCCAAAGCAATCCTCTACCCTAGGCCCAAGAAAGAATAAACCATTCCTCTTGGCCTCATGTGGCCTTCCACCATCAGTTCTCCATGAGCTAGCGTACCTAGTGAGGAAGCCTATATTTGTTCTCCCTCCTTGTATTCCCTCCCTCACCTTCCCATAATTGATTGCTACTATTTGTTAAGTAGACTAGAAATCCACATATTGCTTATACTAATGTTTGTTCCAAATATATTAATTGAATCATTGCCTATATTAATATGTAAGGAATTGTCTATTTAATCATTGTCCTGTTGCATACATCAAGCATATATTCACACATACCATAAAAGGATAAGAATACCATTGCCTACAATAAATAACGATTTCTAATTCTGATCTGATTGCTGGTATATAATGCATTGGACTGCTCTGCTGGTATATAATGCATTGGACTGCTCCTATGAGCACCAATACTTTTTTATTGCTTCCCTTGATGATCTCTCCCATCGTGGTCTTCTCCCATATATATCTTAACATTGTCATGAAGGTAGGCGTCCTTTGGAAGTAGCTACCCTTCCATAAGGAATCATGTCTCCTTAGACTTCAATTATTAGCAGTGAAACCCGGGGACGCGTACCCAGCCCAAAACCCCGGAGTACCGGGTACCGGGATGTCCCCGGGACGGGTACTCCGCGTACCGAAGTACCCCCACCGCCGCCCAAGTTTTGTCATTTCCCCGCCGCACCCGTCCGGTACTTCGGTACCGGTACAGTACTTCGGTACTTCGGTACTTGGGTACTTGACGGGGTGCGGCCGGCGGCAGACATGAAAAAGTGTTTTTTTTTTAAGTTTTTAAATAAAATTTGGTTTTTTAATTGGTTCTTATGGAACCCTAAAAGGATGTGGGTCCCATATAAGGCCCTCTAAGCCTTCATAGGCCCATATACTTCATTTGACATTCTCATTCATAATTTTCATTTTTGCAACAGCTGAGAGGAAGGAGTGAAAAAGAGTTGAAAGAGTGATTGGAGAGTGATTGGAGAGTGATTGCAATATCAAGAGGAGCAAGAGGAGCAAGAGGAGCAAGATTCATCAAGCAAAAGGTAGGGTTTTTAACTTTTTAGTATTTTACAATGAATTTTCTTTGTTTTATTATATTTTCAGATTTTCATTTTTTAATT
>MU227121.1:1948949-1960037 GCA_018584345.1 Thuja plicata | reverse complement strand
CCGCCGTACCCCCGCCGTACCGAAATTGAGGCCCTTTTTTTTCGCGTACCCGAAACTCGTCCCGGCGTCCCCCCGTACCCCCGTACCGGTGTAACACTGATTATTAGTTATCATCAACGATTCCTTTAATTGCACCTCCTAATGTTTGAATATATTATCACTGCTTGAGATGTTTAATCACTAACTAATGAAGGATCACACTTCCTTCAATATTAATCTACAGTAATAACTTTGGTTTCTTTCTTTTACTCCTGTGATTAATCCATAATCAAAGACGCTGTAATTAATATTGGTAGCTGCTTGCTTTGCATATTCTAAAGACTGTTTTTGTTCATTAAAATAAACAAATCAATCACTGTTTAGTGTTATCTAAATTGATGTCTTCAATCAATCTTTGTGATCACTGTTCATGAATAGGTACTTCCTTGTAAATCGCTGGCCTAATATATTGTTTCTTATAAAATCATGAAGTCTTATAACTAAGACAATTTTCTTAAAAGCATCGATATTCCCTTCATGGCGGGGGTATGACAGTTTTGTCTCTCTCATTATTCTTTGAGAGTGTTTTGCATCTTCATCTCTCTTTTGGGGAGGAATTTTATCCCACTAGGTTCTCATTTTCTCTATGTGCAAGAGATTGCATTGCATTTGTACATGGTTACCTAACATTGTCTAATAGTCGGGACCCATCTTGCATTGTTTGCATACATTCTCCCTAAGTTGTACTTAAGGAGAGGTGTTGGTATGTTTCTAAGATTTCTTACTAGGTTCTAAACACACATGTACTTAAGTCACTCAAGGACCACATAGGAACGATCCCACTTTCGTTGGTATTATCACATTATTACTTTTCCACCTTAAGTGGGACTTCCACCTTTGGTGGACTTCTCAATTTATCACTTTTCCGTGTTTGGGGGGTGATCCAACTTTAGTGGATGGGTACACTATCATTTTTCCACCTTTGGTGGTGATCCACCTTTAGTAGACATGTTGAACAATCACTTTTCCACCTTTGGAGGGTGATCCACCTTTAGTAGACATGTTGAACAATCACTTTTCCACCTTTGGAGGGTGATCCACCTTCAGCGAATGTGTTACACTATCACTTTTCCACCTTAAACAGATGAAAAGTTATCACTTTATGTATCATGTCATAATATCAAGACACCATAATCTTACGCCATCCTATGCCTCGCCTTGGCCTACATAACAATGGGGTCTCCTTTGTCATCTCAATTTCATTCTATTGCATCATTGATAGAATAGCATTGTTGATCTCTCTTGTGCTTTCATGGAGTGCCTTGATCTTGGGTTGCTACAATCTTCAACCAAAGTGTTGTCCCCTCTCTGAAATAAGGTTTTATAATAAATAATGATCATAAAATTAAAATATAAAAATAATAAATAATAGAATATAGTTGCAAGTTAATTCAGGTTAATATACAGGACGACTGAGTTTGAAGATATCATCAGAATATATCATTAATACTTCATGAAGAAGTGATATATCATAAGTGGCAATTACAGAAGACAGCGAACAAGAAGGGGCGATACTATTGGCAAAACTAGGTATAGCAAAGCAGGGAAATATATATTTCTTTAATTGACTTCAACAATATGTATGTCTTTCCTTATAGTAGACGCAACCAAAATTATCTTCCTAAGCACTTTGGTTAAGTGTTAACAATGTCATCAATGACCAACAATTATTATTAACAATGAATCGGTGCAACAAAATTAATAATTATTATCCTTAACAGCAAGGCATATATCAATGCTGATTAAGGGAACAATTAGAAATTATAGCAATTAAGACAAGTCAAAGCTAACGTCAGTAGCTGTTAAGAGGATTATACTGAAGGGGTGTGAATTGTTGAGTATTGAAGAGTTGCCACCTCATACTCCAGTCTCTTCATAGAGTATTAAAGGAAGGACAAACCTAACTGAGAAAGAGGGTAGAAAATAATATATATTTATTTACCATTCAACAGATTGAATGGAATGTTAGATGGATATTAGTTGTTACTGATCGAATAGGAATTAGGGAGATGAGAAATATAATTGATACTGATCAAAGAAGGAGATCAGAAGGAAATAAAATATATATTAATAAGTTATAACAGTGCAATCAGATGTTTGTGCGCGTATATATATATATATATATATATATATCCTATCTGATCTCACTGTTATTAATATATATATATATATATATAAAGTTATGTTATACATAAAGTGTATATATATATATAAGAGATTGTGATTATATATAAGTATGTTAAATTGTTAATAATAAAAAAAATAGGAATACACACACACATATATATATTATAAGGGATAAACAACCTTATATAGTCTATTATACGTATTATATGATAATAAGGATGAATCAGAAATATTTATATTATATTTAATGTGCATTTATATATAGTATATATATAATAATAATAATGAGAACTATATATATTTACACATACATATGGATAACTATTAATAATAATGAAATCAGAAGTATATCTATTTTATACTGTATTATACAGGCATATATATATATATATATATATATATATATGAAGATTATATGTTATAGTATCCTAATATTCACTATAGTTACAATATATAAAGAAATATAAGATTTTTAAGGCTAAAGAATGATTAGACTGTATATTTACATAATTAATGCTTAGAATCGGTTATTATTTTAGTACCTGAGAAGGAAAGGGCTGCAATGTTTCCAAGGAGGGGCTTGTCTAAATCCAATCAATAGTATTATTCCCAAGATAGGGTGGGGATCAGCAACCCTCTTATCCTTGAGGGAAAAAGTCCCAAGGGAGGGCTTGGATCTGTAAACTTTGAGGGAGCCTATTGTAATTGGTCTCTAGGCACCTTGGTTACGCACTTTGAGGGAGCCTATTGTAATTGGTCTCTAGGCACCTTGGTTACGCATCCTAATCTTTCTTTCTCAAACTGAAGTAGTAATAAGGTTGGTATGAGCATTAATAATCCTATGTACAGTAAATTATTTAATATGGTTAGATAAATAAACAATTCTCCTTGCTTTTATTATCTTAGATTGAATCATATTCTTGTCAATTTCAGTTTAGGCAATAAGCATATTAAATATCCATCAATTGTGGTTATAATCAGCCTAAGCCTAGTAGGGGACATTACAGCCAATCTTGCAAGGTATAGAGCGTTCTATCCCAACTCTAACAATATATTGTGTTCCTAAGGGTGGCAATGGTGGCACTGAATGGCATGTAGTACAAAAAAGGAAAAACAACAGTCAGAAGCAAGACGACTAGCAATAAAATGCGACTGCAGTCACACTCCAAACATGTCTTAATATGTTTTAACATAATTTAAGCAGCTTTAGTAGTTAAATTTTTCAATCATGTGATCCCCCTATTTAACGGGATTCTTAGGTTGACTCTAATGTTCCCCTTTTGTTTGGGCTCTCTGTCAATTATGTCGGGATTTTGTCGATAACCTAGTTTTGTGGGCTCAAGAAGCAAATATGAGCTACAACTTTCATGCTATGTAATTCTTCTTTGGCTAATATGTGTGTGTGTGTGTATGTATGTATGTATATGTACATGTAGATGATGTATATGTATATCTGTATGTATGCATGTGTGTATTGCTGTTCATGGCATAGTGTGATAGTTAAATCATGGCATTGTTATTGTTTCCACCAAGGTTCGCACACCTGCTAGGTCAATTTGATCATGGGCATTGTGCCTTCAATAATCCATTGTGCTTGTGGGTTTGAACCTTCCCATTGAATTTATTTACATTCATGCAGCTGACTTCGTGCTCCAAAACCTTGGTGGGCTGGTATACTCACAAGTTTTGTGCCCCTATTGGGCTACTATGCTCACGAGCTTGGACTATTCACATTAATGTAGTGCATGAATGAGGTCTCCCATTCATGGTTACATCCAGCTCAAGTCAAGTAAACTGTCACAAATGAGAAAAATAATAGGATATAACACATTATAATTTTTTTTTTATTGATATAGTTTATCAACTGAGATACAGAAGCTTTAGATGTATCATAAGATCACAGCAGTCAAAAAATATATGCTGATATCGATCAGTTCATCTCCATAGAGATCATATCCTTTTTTTATACTTTTTTACATATCAGTATGGTATGATCTATCCAGAATATATACAATTCATTTCAAAACATATAGAAAGACAGTCTATCAAAAAGTTAAAGATTTCTGACTGCAGGATTATTCCCATCCATCATTGTTGTTGCTTTTGTAATCAGCATTGTCCCATCCATCATTGTAGTTTTCAGCATTTCTAGTAGTCTCATTTCTATCCTCCACACCTCTGGATCTAGTGTTCTCTTGCTCTGTATAAGTTTGAGTATCTCTGGAATCTTTAATCAAATTCTCACTGTCATTTGCTATCATTCCTAGGTTATCCTCCGAAAATGTAGAAGCTTGAATGTCTTTTTTGAAAATAATCATGGCTCCTTCCCTGACAAGAGATAGAAATCTGTATCTTGGAACTTCAATGATGGCTGTTACCTGTGACATAATATAAAATTGTATGAGTTTAAAGTTAAACTCAGTAAGGTCCCGTTTCCTATCTTGGAAAAATTCCTCATTATAATTTTGTGTATATAATAATGAATATTATATAATAAATTAATAATAAATTTTCTCCCTAAGACATAACTATCAAGGGAATCTAAGACTATGGATGGAAACCTAACTTCAAGACTTTTGATTGTTCAAAATTGGGCTCAAGCACTAAATGTAAAACATTTTTGTCGGGTGGGTGATACTATTCAATAGAAAGCTACTACCTAATGATCCTTGGGGTAGAGGCATATACAAGACCCCTCCAATCATCACCGTCCACCAAACTTTTGGACTTTATTAGGTAGAGAACTATCATAGATTTGGTTAACTTAGCGTGTTTTTCTTTGTTTTGGCTTCTTTTTTAGGTCCCATAAGATTTGGCCAAGGCATAGGTTTGCCCCCCTCGGGAGTGCCTTTCTCCCCTCATTTCTTCTTTTTTGTGGGAAAGGGAGGCATCCTCTACATGGGGAACATCTAAAAGGAATGTCCCTCAATGGGAGCTAGAGATAGGCAGATTTTAACATGCAAAAATAAATTAACTCACTTTTACAAATTTCAATATAACCTTAAACAACTATGGGAGGCCCATAAGACCTTCCAATATTATAATAGATTATTTACCTAGATTTTCCCTAGGACATTATCATTGCTAAGGGCATCCAAACCCCAGCCACTGAAACAAATAGTTCAATTGGGAGCACATTGCAATCAAATTGTCCTTCTGAGTTGTTGGTATAATATGCTAAAGGCCCATTTAACAAGAAAAATCCTTTGCACCAGTTTACAACATTGCTTGACACAAAAAGAGTTGCTACTTTTGAACCTTGTGAAAAATTAACAATTGAAGAGAGGGCTGAGATGATCAAACTATTTTAGGAGAACACACCAACAATTTCTTGTACATCACAGATTCACAAGTTTTAGATAGAGTTAAACCACCGTCATTTGACGTGAGTGCAGTGGAATCAAAGGGAGAAAGAAAAAGCTGCAAGTTCATCATCATCGAAACTAATTATAGATATATTCAATGTGCATGCAAGGTTGCAAATGAGGCCATTGCCAATTTCCATTTTGGTAATGTCATTCCTTTCTGTGTTACTCAGTCTCCTTTTTACAAAGAGCTTTTCGACAAGGTAAACACAGATGGTCCTCGTTTTATAGGTCACAGAGAGTTTAGATTGGGAACCCCTTTCTTGGAAAAAAAATATTCTGAAGATAAAATGTTAATGGAGGAGAGGAAGGCCAAAAGGATAGCACATGGTTGTAGCATAATCATGGACGAGTGGACAAATATTAGACATCCTCCGCTCATCAACATCAAGTTTCCATGCATTGATGGAAGACACGGAGATGTTGGGTTTCAATTTCAGATCTTGGGAGAAATTATTGAGCATATCAATACTCAAAATGTAGTGCAAGTGATTACTAATGCAACATGTTTGCAAGGCAACAAGTAAAAATTGATTCTTTGTAGGGCATTAGGCTGATTCAATCTACGTAAAAGAATATATATTGGACCCCTTGTGTGCATGCTATGAACAATCCACTCCTGAAAAAGAATGTGGGTGAAACAAGTGGTGATGTATGCAAGGGATGTGGAAATGTTCATTTACAAACACCACACCTGATTGGCATTATTTCCAACCTTTGCAAAGAAGGAATTCTTCAAATTAGTTGAGATTTGATTCACTTCCCATTTTATTCTTCTACAGGATGCTTTAGTTCAAGGGCCGTTGCAAATTTATGATTATATTTAAGAATTGGAACAAGAGGAAGGAGTCAAAGGCAAAGCATGGGAAGAGAGTGACGACTGTGGTTATGAATGTAGACGACTGTGGTTATGAATGTATTAGTAATACCTTCGTATAAAATATGAAATGTATTTTGCATCTTTTGTACACTCTTATCGAATTTTGGGGTAATGACAGTCCTAACCTTGGGAAGATCTACAAGTGTGTTTTTGGCCAAATAAAGGTGCCACCATTCATGAGAGAGACACTACCCTAAAGCTATATACTAAGCATATTCATCTCATCATCCACAAAAGGTGGTAGATGTTTAACACCCCTCTGAACATGTTTGCATATACTTTGAATCCAAAATGGTACATAGAATGAACTAATAGAATCTTCCCATTGACACAACCATGAGGCATCGAATGGCCTCACTAAGGCTTGCAAAAAATTATATAATCTAGAGGAAGCTTCACTAATTAGAGTTGAGTGGATTAAGCTTTTGAAACTAGATGGCTAGAAGAATTCAACAAGGATTGCAAGCAAGATACCTAGATATATGCAGATCCCAACAACACAATGCGACATTGCTTTGGGGTTTGCTCAGCTGAAGGTTTATTCCAGGAATTCTAATGATGAACCAAGACATACAAACAAACAATGAGCAAACTACTCTGGTACCAGTTATATAGAATCAAGGAAAAATCCAGGAAAATTCTACAATCAGTAGATTCTTGGGTCTACAAGATTTGCATATGATTTCTGTCGCCCACTTGCAGCTGCCATGAAGATTTTGAATGAGTAACCAAGTACAAAATGATAAAGGATTTGAATTCTCTTTAAGATGACTAATTTGGTGTCTGGTTTTTCAACTCAAAGTGCACAAACAATAGTCAATTCAAACAATTCTTTTTCTTTACTTGTGAAACAGGGCAAGCATAAATTGAAATTCAAATAAAACTTAATTGGATGTATTTACTATTTTATTTTCAATTAATCGTCTTATTAGGATATTCAATTTGGCATTAACTGAAATGTTCAATGCATAAACTAGTGTCCAGAAGTACAAAATGTACACCAGGTTATCACTGACAAAAACATACCAATGCTATTAAATATGAAAATAATGAGAATTCAGCACACGATTATGAACAACTCAAAAATGGGATTCAATGTGCATACTTGAAGCTCCCCTATGCCCTCTGGAAGTATTTTACCCATCTCCAATGACAAAAGTCTACCAAGAAGCTCTAATTTTGACCGCAAAGCTTCCCCAATCTGTCTTACAATTTCACCTCTCTTTGGAGCAGGAGTCTGCATACAAATATATAGATAGTTCAGGTGTAAGACCCCAAAAAATATTATAAATAAAGTTGTATTCAAACTTAATGCAGAAGTTAAGAAAAAGTACATATTTGAGAAAACATTAAAATGTTAATGGTTCTCAAAAGTTGGGAACATCTTAGCTACATGTTACTGGAATCCACAAATCCAAGCGGTACGTCAATTTTACTCTTTTAACAAAAATAATCTTAACAAATTTAGATTTACTCATCTACGAAATAAGATCTATGATATGAAATAATAGGATATGAACAAAAGTTTGGAGCCTCCAGATTCTTGATGAGTTTGAAAGAAAAATGTGTAGAGAAACAAAATCTTTACTTAAAGAGCAATTATTCAATAAGTGCAATTAAGAACAATGGCTGCATTCTTAAAATGACAACCAGTGACCCTTGACCACAAAGGATGAAATATGCAGAAGCCAAAATGTACCTGAAAAAAATTATAGATTGGTTCGCTCTATATGCACATCAAATCACAACCAGTGACTCTTGACTAAAAAGATGAACATCAATCAATGAAAAAAGAAATCCCCGTTATGAGCAATGCACTGCTTCATACATATTATCTGTAAATTATTAGCCTTATCAAGTAACACGACAAAAATTTGGATTTTAGGCTACATTATATCCAATAGATCTGTTAGCGTGATGGCCAAACAATCATTAAGTCAATTAAATAAAGTTTTTGCACACCAGCACACTTGGAAGGATCGGGATGAAGAAAATGTTGGAGGAAAAGAAGAAGACAATTTGCAACCAGAAAGTGGAGTGATCGCATCTTTGGAAGCTGGGGACGAAAAGCCTCTTAAAAACAGAAATAAAAGAAGATTGCAGGGAGAGATCCTATATGTTCACCTTGAAGGCCGTTGACAACTTTATGCAAAGATATTTTTCTGAGGTATGTTTTCATCTGCAAACCAGCTTTTAGCTATAAAATTTTTAACATTAGCCAACTCCAAACTAAACTTCCAAGTCAAATTTCAAACTCAAGATATGAGTTAGTCAACACCTACTACAGGTACTAATGGCCAAAGCAAGATCTTCATGTCTGGATCTAAGATTCTAAGTGATTTCCAAAAATGAAGGAAAGGCGCTATCATGATTCTGGTGGGAAAGTTGAAACTCTCACCTACAAAAAGAGAGAAATTTGAGACCACAACAAAAGAAAAGTCCTTAGAAGCAGGTCTTTATTCAACTGATTTAGAAAGTGGCATATGTCAGAGTCAGACACAGCACCTGTGAAGAGTTCTAATTTTTGCAACATGATTTGTGTTTGTATTTGAGATGAATTCGAGATATATAAACAATTTTTTTTATAATTGACGACTCTATTAAGCAAGAAAAATTATATCAAACATTAAAATAGCTGTACAATATTGTAGATAGGGAATCTGCATCTACTAGAATGACCATAATTTCTTAACAATATGATAGCAATAAGCATCAAAGACTTGTAGGATGGTACTTAAATGGGAGGATTCACTTGAGATTTTGGTAGATAATTACAGATCAAACAAATTTTTACAGTATTTATCAATGACCTTATTGGTTATGAAGACAATAAAAACCAGGAAAAAAGAACTTCAAAGTGAAAATGTAACGTGTAGCACTCGTTCTCGTCTTCAATAGTAGGAACATCCTTTGGCTTCTGTTTATATTGAGAGGGTTCCGTATGTACTGTGTTGAATATTCAAATGTTCCCTATTCGATATCTACATTGGTGAGATAAAGGATATGGTTTGAGAGTATATTCATGTGGATGATGGTTGCTTTCTTCACCATGTTTTAACAGCTATAATGTTCTATGCAAATGATGTGATCCTCCTCTCTCACTCTCCCAATGGATTACAAAGACAGCTTGATGCCCTTTCTAAGTTTTGTGACCAACTTAGCAAAACTAGGGTAATGATTTTCCCAGGTTTAAATTCTTCTACAATGGCAGCCTTGTTGAGATCAGCAATTCTTATAGTTTTTTGGAAGTTCAAATCCATGGCCCATTTCTTTTTTTGTGCCCTGCCTTCAAATCTCATCTTTGCATTGTTAATATTATAGCCTTTACGGCTAAGATCAACGATTATCTATTGGATAATTAAAGGACAATTAATAAATAATAATATGATTATTATTATTACCCTTTAATTATTATATCTGTTAGATTTTGGATCAGATTTATGTCTTTTAAAATTTTCTCATATTAATCCAATATATATATATAATCTCAATATATATATAACATATATTTAATCACTATATATATATATATATATATATATATTACTAATATAGTAATAGATATGTATATATATAATTGTATTAACATTAATATTCTGCAGATTGGATAAGTGACTCGCATTATTTGTTGTATATGCTTCTCACCTTCAATCTACGAAAGACATATATATATAAGACTATGTTAATAGATAGGCATGTCTCCACGGGGAGACATGTCTCTCTATTAACATGTTTGTTTAATCAAAACAATGTATAACCGATGATTATCGTCAGTCGATATAAAACAAATGATACAAATCGGTGACGTTAATCTCAACCACGGTGAGTATCACCAATAATCAATGTTTCTTTATGTGGGATTATATAACCGTTTATCTAACCCGATGATTAGCGAGTGATAGCATATATGCCCCGATCGATAATGTGCCATAGTAGAAGACCGATAGTAATCGGTATTTAGCAAAACAGATGTCAATGGTATTAATACCTGCTGACAATCGGTATTAATCAAACTGATAGCAATGTGAATTTGACCGATGCTAATCGGTATAGTAGAAATATTATTAAATCCATTATAATATACATTATATATGTATATTGATATATATTAATATATATATATATATTAATATGCATATATATAATATAGAATAATATAACAATATTATCAATTCAGATATTTATATAATGAATAATATGATGTCATTCGATCAAATTCATTTCAATAGTTAATTTTATTAATAATATGATAATAGATTATTTTTCTCAATTATGATTGTATGTAAATACATTAATATATATAATAATAATATCTATTATTATTATCATATATATTGATATGCATAAGTTAATCTATTCTCATAATATTAATATCTCATTCATTTTATCTGATCGAAGCTACAAACATCAACACTCCCTCTTAGCTAGGGAAGATAAAATTCATCACCCAAGATCACATCACAAAGTTAATTGTGAAAGTCAGATCAGAGATATCAAAATATCCCCATTATGTAGATTGCCTCCATTGGCGATTCTATCCACCAGCTCTCGTGTGGATTGCCTCCATCGGCAATTCGATCCACAACCTCACGAGCGTTTGGTGTGGATTGCCTCCGTCGGCGATTCGATCCACAAGCTCTTGTGTGGATTGCCTCCATCGGCGATTCTATCCACAAC
>MU227121.1:1926170-1947166 GCA_018584345.1 Thuja plicata | reverse complement strand
TATATAATATAGAATAATATAACAATATTATCAATTCAGATATTTATATAATGAATAATATGATGTCATTCGATCAAATTCATTTCAATAGTTAATTTTATTAATAATATGATAATAGATTATTTTTTTCAATTATGATTGTATGTAAATACATTAATATATATAATAATAATATCTATTATTATTATCATATATATTGATATGCATAAGTTAATCTATTCTCATAATATTAATATCTCATTCATTTTATGAAGCTACAAACATCAACAATATCTATGTTGTGCAACTTTATAATAATAATAATAACGAATGGCATTTATTATTATTATAATAAATAAATAATTAAAAGGCCCAAGTCAGCCATCCTCTAGAGGAGTTAATTATTAATGATTAATTAAAGGGCCCAAGTCGGCCATCCTCTAGAGGAGTTAATTATTAAGGCACATATTTATACAAGATCGATTCTTGGAGAAGATCATCAAAAACATAACATGATTCTCTCCTCAAGGATTGAATTCCTTACCTCATTTGCGAATTTGCTAAAGTGCTGGAGCGAATTAAAGTGCTGAGCAAATTCATGATTCACATCAGCCATGGAGATGATGCGAGCAGACTTGGCAAATTAGAGCAAGCTTATAATCTACAATATTCTGATCCAGATCTACAATGCAATAAGGATCTACAATACATAGATCAGCGATGTATATAATCAGCAATGTGTAGTATATCAGCGATGTATATTAGGATCTTCGATATACTTGATCAGCATGTCATATGTGATGCAATACATTGAAGAATCTGTCATCATTAGTGCAGATCAGATGTACCTTAAAGACTGTATATATAGGACAGATTGGACAACTCTTACAGTGCAGATCTGGGTGTTGTTTTCTTTCAGATTTGAGTGCCAAATCATATTCAAAGGGCAGATTAAAGGCAACCAAGGAACAAGATTTTGAGGACAGATTTGAAGGCAATATAAGATCTCCAAATCCGGATAACATCTTGCCTTTTCTTGTGTTTATTATTCTATATCCTGTGCTTAGTTAATTGAAAGATCTCTATAGTTTGATCATTCCTTGTTAAATCTGAAAATATTAACAGCAATCTCATCTTTGCAAGGGATACCCCTGTTATTTGTTTTGGAGCACCATACTTTCAAGTAGATTTCCAGGACATCCCTTCCAGTACAATCATATTTTCTTAACTAGACTGATAAGTTTCAATCATGAGGATCACAATTTTGTAATGGAGACAAATTATTCTTTACTTGGGATTTTCTGATGTGGTTATAACTTTATATCTATTAATGCCAACAGATACATCTATAAACTATTTTCTTTTTGAAAATGACTATAGAGTATAGAAAAGAAAAGAAGCTTATATCTCTTAATGCCAACAGATACATCTATAAACTATTTGCTCAATTTAGAAAAGAAATTATTTGGGAAGATAATATTAATGATAAACAAACTTTCCTTAATCGTATCTCACAAGATGAGTTAGTAAATACAGTAAGATTTTGTAATTTAACTTGAGAAACATCTCTTACTTGCATCCACATTTGACTAGCTTTTCCACAAGCTTTAATGCTATCTTCATAGTCTTCAATAGAAGCTTCAACCACTGTTGCTATGGGCTGCATTTGCAAGCAATGAGAAAAATTAGAAACCAGTGCAACCATGCAGATAACTAATTTTACCGGCTGATTTATATATTATCTCTTTTACAAACTCACTGATTGAAACTTCTATAAATTTTTCACAGTTTTGTCACGTTAAATTAGATTTGGACAAAGGTCCTTAAACCTACTGAATTTGCAGAATAGCTATGGAACAACTTTTCTCAATCCTATCTGCAGCCTAGCTCAATATATTCTGCTCCAAGTAGATACACACACATGACGGTAGAAATCAAGAATTGAAAGTTAATTTTGCTTCAAATTATTGAGCCATAGTCATGAAAGAATACCCATCACTGTTCAACGTAGCTAAACTGCACTAAAACATTTGAAAATCAACCAAATTTGCTCATTATACATGACAAAGATTATTTTAATTTGTTGTCCAAATTAACCAGAATATACATGAAATTGATCAAAGGTTTTTAAATTGCAACCTGCTGCAGATGCTTAAAAACACATAGAAGAGCATGAGTTACAGAACTGTCTATGAAAACTTTGAGGAAGTGAAAAGCTGAACTAAATTTGTTAACTAAAAGAAGAGCTCAGTATTTTTCATAATTTATCATCAATCTACATTTACACCACCCACATTATAGAACATGGTAAAAACAAGAAGTATCCCAAGCTCTTAGACAAGTTAATGAAGAGGTATATAGCATGAGGGCTCGGACAGAAGTACCCCTAGACACTAGACATGATGATATTTAAACAGGAAAATAACATGGCAACCGTGACAAGGGACCGAGGGGTCCCAGCACAAAGAATAAAACTGAAAAGCAGAATTAATAGTGGCTAGTTGAAAAAAAATCAAAATCTAGACCCAAGACCAAGCACCTCTTAAGATTGATTTCTGCCCAAAGGAAGCATCAGTGACGACCCAGATGTTAAACTAACTAAAAAGGCTCAAATATGGAAAGCCATCATCAGCCGGTGCCCAGACTAGTGTGCAAAAGGAAGAACGGGTGGATGAAACAGAATGTCAAGTGGATAAATAAATGGGACATTGATATGTAAGAGTACCCAAACATTTATGAGGAAATTACGAAGCATGTAGCTGAAAAATTCAGGACTGCCATGTGGATAAAGCAAATGAACTTGAAGACAGCTTAATATATCAAAGAATTTGACCCCACATGGGGCCATGGGAAAAAAGCTTGCATTCGAACAAGAATTAAGTGGAAGAAAAAATGTTGATGGCGCACTTAAGGACTAGCTCATATCATCTTAGATGCAAGACCTGCAGGTGGACAATACTTAAGGAGGAGTGAAAAACAAGAACTTGTCCATTTTGCAACAAGGGAATGGCAATGACAGAATAAGAATACATCATGGAACGCTCCACTTGCAGTAACAACTAAATCAAGTACAAAAACAAATGAGAGCGAGACTTTTGATCAAGTTCCCCAGTAGAAGATCTGACAGCCCAAGTTGAGTCTGCATGCTGTTCCTTTTATTGCTACTCTCGGTCCCATAGACTGCTTGGTCTCCAGGACATTACTAAAATCTTCTTTCACTCGGTCATACCACATAAATGACAATTTCATGCTAAGAAAGTGCCTACAATCTCAATGTTTCTTACACAAACGTTTATCTCTGTGAGTGGAAAGTCAATCCACACAAAAAAGAAAGTGGTATTCTATATTACCACCACCATACCAAAAAAGGAATTGTAAGAATGAAGTAGAAAAGCCGTACCTGGTTATTGGCAGGATTAACAGATGTAACAGTATTTCCATTTCCTTTCCACACTCCATTTCCATTACACCCCAGATTATGGGGCTGTAACCCTAGCTCGTTCAAGAAGTCATACTCTCTTCTTGCAAAGGCCGCTGCCATAGTGCACGAGCAGATAGAGAAGGATCCTCAGCAAAGATGTAAAACTCTAGGCACCACCTCTTTACAGCGATAGACTTTTAACTCTGCCCTGCGCGTATATTAATACGATTCAGAATTGCTACCAGAATACCGAAATTTCTAGGTTCACAGCAAAATTTTGGGATTTTGAATTTAAATAGCTATGAATTTGTTTGTAACTAAAATAACTAATTTCCCTATGTTAGCGGCAATTCGAGTCCAACATTGCAAAACTTGAATTCAAAAAGATACAAGATCTATAGTAAATGTTCAAACATTACAATAATTGGGAGAAAAATTAACATGCCTTCAATTATTGTATCAACATGATTGTCCTCGCCACGAATTGCTTTTAAGTTTTCCTTCCGCGCTTTTGCCGCTGAACATAAAAAAGAGCATAAACTAAAACAAATGTTGATTATTTGGTTTTAAGTTTTTTAACATCTTCTTATTTAGAGAAATTGAGAAATAACGGGGAAAAATAATTTAAATCACCACTGTCGGAATCAAGATTGC
Organism: Thuja plicata; assembly: GCA_018584345.1. Taxonomy (NCBI): domain Eukaryota; kingdom Viridiplantae; phylum Streptophyta; class Pinopsida; order Cupressales; family Cupressaceae; genus Thuja; species Thuja plicata. The sequence goes on along the minus strand of MU227121.1, from coordinate 1,943,112 downwards.
AGCCACTGCCAGTAACAAAAAATCAATGCGGGGAGATGATAACAAAACAATGCGAATACATCCTTGTTAAATTTGTTGTCAAGAAAATATGTTCTTACCAGAGATTATAGTTGTGCATTTCAGGAATTATTGAATGGGAATTTGGTTTTTTGATGGAATATTAGTTAGATAGAAGCGCGGATTTGTTTGCGCCTGACTTGGATATTCTGATCCAAACGTACGAACTACTCTGCCTCGTGGATAGATGAAATATTCTTGCACGTAAGAAAGACAGCGAAAATCATACGAGGTGTAACGCAGGCAATCTTCAGTTGGGGTCCACATTTGGTTAATATAATTGTGAACCTCCATCGTCTTCTGCTACCTATTTCGTAGGATAACATCCAATCTTTTTTTGGTTTTGTTTTGGGAAGTTTTTAAGTCAACATTATCAGATTTTTACAATTTATTGTTTGTCTCTAGATTTGATTGTGTAAGTGTTTTTAGCATCAACGTTTAGGATCACACTCCCTATCAAGTGATCTATCATCGGGATGAGAGAGAGTGCAAGAAATGTAAAAATATAAGTTTTTAAGTACATTTCATCTGATTTTCTATCTCTGTTTGGTGTAGTGTAGACTTAAGTAGTTTTTTAAAATTTTAAGTATATGGGATAATGGAATTACGTGTTTTTATGGAAATTTAATTTCTCTTTTTCTACTATAAAAATTGTTCTATAAGTTTTTAAGTACTTTTCATCCGATTTTCTATCTCTGTTTGGTGTAGTGTAGACTTAAGTAGTTTTTTAAAATTTTAATTATATGGGATAATGGAGTTACATGTTTCTATGGAAATTTAATTTCTCTTTTCCGACTAGAAAAAATGTTCAATTGTTTTTTATTTCTTAAGTGTGTGGCATTTTTTCCCATGTGGTGGGATTTGAGTAGTTGGGTCATTAGGTCATGTGCATTGCAGTGCATTGAGATTTGGGCAATTCAGTTTTCCAAAGTGAATGATCATCTTAATTTCTTTGATTTATTGCAAATAAAAATAGGTGTCCCCCACCTTGTTTTATCTTGATTTATTTTGTTTTCTTTCATTACAATACACAAGAATTCATTGCAAACTATAAGACAATGATGGTTCTATTGAATTGGAATGATGAGTCTCAATCAATGACTTTGCACAAGGAATTAAAGGTGAAGGTATAAAATTTGTCTCTAAAGGAGAAGTAAGAAACTCTAAAGAAATCTTGTCATTATCTTCTAATGACTCAAAGTACTCCAAATGATCAAAATCCTAAATATTGTCACTTTCATTTAGTATCCTTTCTAAAAAATGAAGAGGCACAAGACAATCTAAAATAGGATCATCTAAAAATGGTTGAATATCAAGATCTCCATATATATCATCAATTTTAGTCCAAAGATCATAAGGACCCTCAAAATAAAAAAATAGACTTCAATATAACTATCAACGTGCATTACAGTAACTCCTAAGCCATGATCCCTTTTGCAATTTCAAGCAATTTCTAGACTTGACGTACTGTGCATATTTTCCTTTTTGTAATTTGTTGTTTATATGTTTTTGATTAAGTGAAACAGGTTTTGAAGGGGACCTGAAACCCTTTACAAGTTTTGTGATTTGTTGTTTATATGTTGAATCAATCATTTGTCTACATTAACCATAGAATCTCATACACGACTTCACAATCTAAATTTGATTAAAACAAAGGAACATAATCCTAAGTGTCCAACTCTCCTATCAAGACTGTAGTTGAACCTATTCAGATTTTTAATAATATTCCACAGACAATTGAGATATTAGTTTGCATCTATAGGCCTAAGATCTCGTTTCCATACATCAAAAAACAATCTTCATGCAACCTCAAAGATGTTGTTAATTTTTTATTATTTAATAACATAATCACTAGGTTCGGTGTATTATGAATTATTATTGACAATGCAATATGCTTTAAATCTCATAATTTTGTTGACGTGTGTTCACAATATGGGGTTTAACTAACACATTCATCCCTATAGCATATATAGAGAAATAGACAATTTAAATTGAACAACAAATGCATCGTGAATACCTGACATTGTCATGGCAAGAGTGTCCCCAATGGAGATGGTCCAAACCATGTAGCCTGATTCAACACAGCGGAAACACTCAACACAAGATCATTAACAACTTAACAATGAACAAAAAACATGCTCATTCAGGCCTTCACATTATCTCAGACTCGTGGATTACATCAGATTATCCAGCCACATGTTGGTTTACACTTGAGGTATATATGCCTGATTACAAACACAAATCAAGATCCATCATGGATGTTAACCTCCACAAGGTTATCCTACTAAGAGCTACCTAACTACAGAACAAATGCCACAATATATACAAGTTTGCAAGCCACGAGTCGACCAGAAAAGATCTCAATCCCCAAGGTGGGAAAATATAACATATACAAAATACGACGATCTAGAAGAATACCTCCATATTGATATAAAATGAAGTGTGATCACACAAGGAGGTTGGCCATGAGCATAAGAGCATTGAACAATACGCCAATCAAATCGACAAGCCATTGAAAGCTTCACAAGACCAAAAAACCCATATTTAGTCGTTAGTGTCAAGAGCAGATAAGTCCGACCCAAAAAAATCTCAAAATATCCATCGATATATAATGGATCACGATGTGAACCCAAGCATAGATTCCACATGATGTCCAGAACAAGTCATTAGGTCTGCAAGAGTCGATGAGCAAACATAAAGGAACGCTACAAAAAACACAGAATCTGGAAAGCAGGAACAAACTGAAAGGAAATTTTGTTTGGTTGATGCAAGACTTCCAAGAAACCTAAGATGCTCCTGCATCAAACACCAAGGTTATTGAAAAGTGAGCCTCTCACTTTGATGAAGTAAGAAGAAATCCATAATTGATCACTAGGCTTCATTTTGACTTTTGGCTTCCCTCTCCTCATGGTCAAGAAAATGAACCTGCGGATAAAATTTCTTTGCCCTTTCCAATCTAATTTCCTTATTATCTACACAGAAAATATCTAGATAACAAACCCACTAACAAAATCAAACTGATTAGCTTCATAACTTCGCATAAAATCTGCATTCTCCTTCTCAATCTCCCTTGATAACTTCTTTCATTCACCATCCCCATCACTCATCTGATCCATTAGTCTATCAGCAATAATGATTTCATTCATTTTACTCCCTCCACCACCTTTAACCTTCATCCACACTTCTTCCTTCATCATCGTCACCTCTATCTTTAATTTTTCCTTCATCTTTACCCTTGGTATGTCCATCCTCTTTCTTAAATACTTATCTTTGTCAAAGGAATACTACTTCCTTTTCCATACCTACCCTAGAACATATGCAATAACATCTTCTCTCAAAAAACAACTTGATTAGTACCAAAATCAACAAGGAAACATTGGTCTTGCCTCTTGCACCCTCTAGGTGATCTCTGCAAAATGTCAGCATCTAACTAAATCATCTCAGTCTGCAACTCCCCATCATCAACTTGAACATAATCACAAATTAATATATTATCCAAAATATTCACATACTGATCAATAGCAATCTCATCAACATCAATACCCTCACTAACCTCAAATGCAATGTACTCTTCAACTAGCCCAACTAGGTCGTCAAATTCAACCAAAGGAAATTCATTCCTAACAATATCAACAACCTCATTATCAACCTCGACAGCAAGACACTCCTTAACTTTCTCAACCTGTTCATTAGGTTCAACCAACTCATCTGCAACCACTTCTACCTCATATGCTTTGTCCTCAGAAATCATTTTCATATCTGATGTCAAAACATTCATGAGAGTGCTTACCTCTTCAAGCTTTTCCTCCTTCTCTGTTGAAACCATTGCTTGTCTTTTCCTCTTGTTATGCCATGCATACCCATCCCTACATTTTGTAGGCAAAATGTTGGGTCCCCCTTTTTTTGCTTTTGGTTTTTTCCTCGGTTCCTTTTTGTTTCCTTTTGTTTCCCTCTGGGCTTTGCTTCCGCGAGGGTCGTTTATCTTTCTTTTGGTTTTCCTTCCTCCGGGACCTAGTCCTGGAGTGTGTTTGTCTTTTGAGTCGGTCGGATCCCGGACTCCAGGATTCTCTGTCATCATGTCTTCTTTTGTTAGAAGGTACGGTTGCATGGAATCCCCGGGCCCAGAGTCTGGAGGTTTGCCTTTTTCGGGGGTTGCGGAGGAAATCAACGTGTTTTTACCCTAAGGGTATAAATAGGTTTTACCTGTCACTTTCACATTTACTGTGATCAAAACACCCAGAGCAATTAAAGCGATTCAAAGGCGATTAAGGTGATTCAACAATGTTTTTCTCTCTGTGGTTAGCAATTGATTAACGATGATTGACAATGGTGCGTTTGTGGTCCTTTCAAGGTGAATCAGTTGTAGAGTGCCTCCCGTGCTCGTTTCCTCCACGTTCTTCATGTTTTTAGGTAGGTCCTTCGGCTCTCCTTTCTGGTTTTGTTCCTCCTTTGTTTTGCTTTGTTTGTTTGTGTGCGTTTCTTGGTTTTCTATTTTGTTTTCGTTTCATTTTCTTTTTGTTTTGTTTATGCTTGTCTGTTGTCGCCTCCCATTGGTGGGATGGTTCTACCAGAGGGTTGTCTGCCCTTTGTGCAGTTGTAGTTTAGTGATTCATGTATATATCTTGTAGTTTATGTATATAGCCGTATATAGTTTGTTCTCGGGTCAGCCCGCGAGTTGTGCTTCGACCCTCGTGGTGATTTGGCCCTTTGTATATTTCATGTATATTTAGTGTATATCCTTCCTATTTTGTGGCAAGCTCATCGTTCCCTTTCACGTTTAACCCAGATTGTTGAGCTCGCCCTCATGGTGTGCACTCGACTCAAACATGGCACCTCGCTTGTTCGAGCCATGGCAGTTTTCTCTCTCTTATTTCTTTTCGCCTTAATCGCGGGATTAATCTCCCATGAGCAGGCATTCAAATGACATCCCATCTCGAATTCATTTCCCCATGTCAGCCCACTTGTTGCCATTAAGATTCTTTACATCGTTTGTCACGCGGCCACGTGATGACCCATGTCAGCCAAGTACGGCTCGCTCCCGGTCACATTGACAACGGCTAGTTTCTCTAGACTCTGGGTACTAGGAAACCCTTGGGTCTTCATTCCATTCTATTGCCTAAAACTAATACCCCAGAGCCTTCGGGTGTTGATCAGAATCTGATCTTTGCTAACTCTTGTATTCTGGGATTTTGATACATACTAATACTTTTTGAACAGGTGCAAGATGGCGGTGAATTCCTCAAAGTCTATAAAATGTATTTTTGTCACGTTATGTGTATTAATGGTTCTCCAGTCTTGTAGGTTGCAGGTAATCTATCAACATGTCTGAAGTAACAACTCCTCCTGGAAGTCCGAAACTTTCAACTACCTCCACTCAGGCGGCCACAAAAACAAAAGCAGAAAAGATGCTCGCCAAACTTCCATTAACCTCCAAGTACCCGAGGGAGGGTGTTCTTGTGGGGTCCAAAGTGGACTCCAAGCTACAGGAAATCACATATACCGAGCCTGGACTATGGGCTAAAATGCAGAGCTTGGTCCAAACCATATATCAATAGAGGGTCGTCGAAGATGATATGGTGAAGTACGTGGTTGCCTCCAAAATCATCAAGGCTACAAGTTTCCCCTGCTCGGTGCAAGCACCAGAGCTGATCCTTCAACTGGCAATGCTTTACAACGCCCCCACCTGGGTTTTTTTTCTCACTAATCCTCTGCCACTACACTATTTGGCGCCCGTCGTCAATTTGGATGCCGCCACTTTTGCTTCAGGGCTAAGGATCCCCCAATTCAAGGGATCTATTGTTATCTCCCAGTCTGTATCACTAAAGGAGTTTGAGGAAGCCTCCCTCCCCGCCCGGCAACATCTCAATACTTGTTGGCTGAAGTCCTTGAGAATGGACTATAAGAAGATGAAGCTGGAGATTCCCCGCGGAGACTTCAAAGAATGCATTTAGGTGGGAATCATATTTTTGTGCAAGCTCTTCGGAGAGCCCCATGCATGGGAATTTTTAGCATGGATGTATTACTTCCTCTACTACATTACCACCCATAGTCAGACCTTCAACTGGGCGGCTATCATCGCCAATCATGTAGACGCGCAGCTAAAGACTGTCCTCCAGAATTTAAAATTCAACATGGCATCCTATGTATTATGGGCTCTGGCCCAATAGAGACCCGCTTTTCAGGGTTTGTAAACAATGGGCATTCTTGGGAACAGACCCGGCCAGTTGATTCCATCAGAGCATTACCCCCAGGTTCAGTGGGAACTTAGCTTCCCTATTTTTTGCAGGGTGATCCACATGTTCGTTTACCACAACATTTTGACACTTACTCGAGACACCAGGTACCGGTTGTCGGAGGAGGCGATGAACCTAGTGAGCACTTACGAAAATTATTTTACTCAATTCCAGCAGCATACTTAGATTCAGGTGATCGGCTTCTCTGGGAAACCCTACCTACACCCCAGACATTGCAGGGATAGGATTATTCTTTTGGAGTTTTGCAGGCAAATCCTGGAGCTCCACACATTCTTTGCCTTTAAAAAGGTCATATCAATTCCATTCCCGATCACTTGTGGGAACCATTCTTGTAGCCTCGTGGCAGCCAAGGAGGCCGACAATGAGTTAAAGAGTCTGGGACTGGCAGAATTCCACCATACCATAAGCAATTTTGATCTGGTAGGCAAGATAAGAGAGGCGCTACCCTGGGCATCCACGCAGCACAAAGATGACATTGAGGATTTCTGGGCGGATTGCTAGGAAATTTTTGACCTCCGAGCCCAACAGCACTCCTTGATGTCCAAAGGTTTGATGAAGGCCCTTAACCTCGAGGCTTCCTAAAATATTTTACAGACGATGGGCCTCTAGAGGACCCATCATACAAAGAACAAGGGATTGAAAAATTGGATCTGCCTCCGGTGGAATGGGGCACCACGGAGAACTTAACAATTGAATATGTAAGTCACCCCATTATTGATAATAGTCATAAGTATTTTGAGCGGGTGTGTCCGAGGAGAACCCGTAAAGGCCCAATTGTACGGAGGTCTGCTTCAACCTCCGGAGCCGCGGGACCAAGCAAAAGAAAAGGGAAGGAGAAAGAAAGCGCCCCGACCCAACTACCTTCCCAAGGTCCACTCCCCATGATGGCACAAATTCATGAATAGATGGAGGCATCTAGGCTGACAAGCCAGAAGATAAGTGCCCAGCTTTCCTGCGGTCTCCTCGCAACTCCAGTGGGATCCGCCTGCTCGGCGGGATCCCCTTCATTGGCAACACTAATGAGTAGGCAGACATTCGATGAGGCAGAGTCTGCAAATATTTTGGATGTCGGGGCCCCATTAAAAAGAAAGAAGAAGAAGAAGGTAGCCCATCCCCCGAGCACAGACACGGGCCCTGGCATGCCCAATGTTCCCCCAGTGGAAGTTAGTTCGAACTCCCCCGAACTAGATGATATTTGAGAGACCTCTCCCCTGCATGACGAATTTGATGACATCTTCGGGACGGATGAGCTCATGAACCTTGACGGGGAAATAGATAAGCCTGTGAAAGAAATAGTCGCACAGGAAGTGGAGATAATCCTCGGTGAAGAGGAAACACAAGAAAAGGAGGTAATCCCAGAACAAGAGGTCTGGGAACCTGAAAAGAAATTAGAACGAGAGGAACTTGAGAAGGAACCTGAGTAGGAGGAAACACCGGTCCAGGGGACCGAGACAGGTTAAAGGAAAATCAATGATGAGCGACCGACAACTGGGGAAACCGGACCCACAGGATCAACTGTACCCCCAACTATCACGCTCCAAACGCCTTTGGTTACTCTGAGTGACCAAGTGCCCCGGAGTACATTCAGCGAGGTAGTCTCAGTAGCCCAATAGTCAAACATTGTCCAGACACCTCTGCCACCTCTGGAGAATGTTCCAATGGAGAAGGATGTCCTGACGAATGCCGGAGAAGAGCAACAACAATAGCAGGATGAGGGGAGAAACCCCAAGGATATAAATTTTGATTTGACTGATGCTGGGAAAGATGAGGAAGTCCCCGATGATACAGGTAATGCTGGTGCCAGTGGAGATGAGGTCCCTGACACTACTGATAAGGACACCACCAAGGCGGAAGATACTGAAGCCTCCAGGGAACAAGAATAGGAACATGAAAAGGAAAAAGAGCCCGATGAAACTGCAGATACTGGGAATGCACCACCGTACTCATAAGGGGGTCCCAATGTTTAGGCCTTGGCAACAAAACTGCCCTAGCTACCACAATGGCTGGTGGAATCTAGAAAGAGAAAGGCCCTAACAGTAGCGACAAGTGTTCCCCTCTCCTTGGCCGAGATGATGGCCCAGAATGCAGAGGCTAAAAAGCCTAAAAGGGCCCGGACAGTCCATACCCTTCAAACCGGTCCGGGAGGAAGCACAGTTGCAATAATTGCAACACCTCCCCTAGATACAGATGCGACAACCGCAAGAGTCAAAGATTATGCAATTACATAAGTGCCTCTGGGGAGGAGAGACAAGCTGGGAGAGCTAGACCTTCTAAGAGAGGCAACCCACATAGTGGAAGCCTAGTATGATAAACAAGCGCAGAAGTTGAAGGAGGAAAGAGTGAAGAATGAAAATCTCCTCTGACTTTTAGCAGAGCTTACACAGCCACTGGCTAAGATCCGTCTGGAAGCCTCCACCTCCGAACCACCGCTTCCGCAGGGTGACATGGATCCTCTTAGGGCCATGAAGAAAAAGGCACAGGCTGTGGACGGGTGGATCGTCAAACAAATCAAGGTCGTAAGGCAATTTTTGGATGTATCACTCCTAGACCTTTACTTGGCCAATAATCTCTTGGGCCAAGTAACCAATGCCATTTTCCTGTGGGAAGGAAACTTAGAGAAATACGAAGGATGGAAGGCCGGATTATTAAGTCAACAACTCTAGGGAAGAGGTCTTCATAAAGGTGGGAATTTTGGGAGAGGAGTCATTTGAATTCCTCTCAGCCCAGTACTCCAGACTTGGCCTCAAAATTGAGGTATGAAAGCAACTGGTCACGGCCCTAAAGGAGAAAGTTACGGCGGCCCGGTATTTGTTGGGCCTGTTCAAAGCATTCATTGGAAGGGTGTCACAAGTTGATCCCTTCACCACTAGAAGATGTGCCCTAGAGAATTACATCCTCAGTAAATATGATGAGTTGATGGAGTCCCAATATCAGTCTGCTGGAGACTTCGACGGAGGAAAATTATTAAGAATATCTAAAATGATGCTCCGGGCTCATGACTCAGTAAAATTAGTAGAAGAATTTTGAGAAGGGGCCGAAGATATTGAAGAGAAGTTTGGAATTGTCCGCGACTGGTGGCATAGCATCAAGGACATAGATGAAGATGGCATCAGTAAAATTTTGGAGGCATTCAAAAACAACAAGGGACAGTAAAGTTCTCCAGATTCCAGGGATTCTCACTAGCAGGGTGTATTTTTGAGCATTCATTATTCTTTGAGTGTAAGCTTCCGGATTCTAGAATTCTGGATCCAACAGTTTTGTATTCTTTTAGTGACCCATGTCTAGGTTCCCTGGAGTCGACCGGTCATTATCCAGCAATCAATAAGGGTGTCAGAAAGTGGGTGACCCCGGTAAGGTATGTCAGATAGAGGGATGGCCCTGACAAGTGATCTTCCCAAGGCATCGCTCCAGCATTAACTACCTGGTGCATCGAACACAGTGAGCTGCATTTTTCATTAATGAGGCATGTAGCCTCGAACTCCGGGAAGATCGGATTTCTTCTATTCTTTCTCCGGCGCTCTTCTCGAGGCTGATTCTTCCATCCTTTCTTCTTGTCTTCTTTTGTCGATCTGTCAGACCTCTGCTCTTTTTGAGGTGATTGTAAGTGGTAAAGGTAGTACCAGCCACTGGATATTGTATTTTAATGTTGAGTGTACAGTTAGATTAGGGTAAAATTTAGGGCAAGTATGTGTATAAATAAAAAGTTCGACCTCATTTCAAGTGTGGCAAAATTGATGATTTTGCAGTCCATACTATTAGCATTCATCTTTTCATTTCTCATAGTTGCAGAGCTCAATGATCAATAGTTCTTAGTAGTTATATGTTCTCTTGGAGCCATTGATGTACACACCAGTGATGTTGGAAATCTGTTAATGAAGAAAGAAGAGTTATGGCAATGACGTTGTTGGTGTTTTGATCTCTGAGTTAATGCTCTTTTGTGTTGTATGTTTTTAATGTCCTCTTCTCTAATGCTTTAAGTAGATTAACGACATCTTTTCCTCTTGCTATTGAATATGTATGAATCAATGGTTCTTTATATGTTTAGTATTTAGTATAGTTCATTAGAGCATGGTTGATGTTTGAAATATTTAGCATAACTATAAGTAGAAGGAATGAACTCTTAACCCTGGCATATCTTTTGAAGTTTATTTGGTAAACTAATGCGTGCTTGCAGGAAACCCTGACCTACTAACAAAATCCCTAGAGAAGACGAGCCAAAAACTAGCTATCCCCCCGAACAAAAACAGTCACAGACCCAACTTAGCTCCCCGCACTGTCGAGACCCGACACTCAGGTGCTTGAAGGCCCGGAGAATTTATTCCCCAGACAACCTTTACAAGCGAAGTTGGTCAGTACCCCGGTAACCGGTGACAACTTACATCTGTTGATGAGACCGGTTACAAATTCCTGTCAACACCTCCTTTGAATTATCCTTCTAATAGGCCATACGATCCACTTCTTGATCGGTAAGTGCCAACTCAACATCTTTAGCTTTTCAATAGCCTCCTCATACTCATTCTTTGGTTCAATATTCCTCTACAAACCAACTAATGCATTTTGGATCTCAGCCCTCATCTCACCTCTGAGATCTTCAAACATTTATTCAACTCTCACTACTACATTTGGGGCCAAATTTCGACGGAAACTTCCGATGGATGATTTTTTTTTATGAATTTGGGTTTTTTTTTGGTAATATTCCTCGATAGTGTCGCAATTCTAATGGGAATTAAGTAGACCATCAGAATGTCAACGTATGTGGGGTATATCATGAAAAAAAGGTGAAACCAGATCATTTTGATTTTTATTGCCAAAGAGAGAAAAGGAGCAGGACGAAGTGAATTTTAGGTCAATGTTGAGTGCGAAGGCAATGTAACTGGCTAGGGTGTAATGTCCTATGTAATGGCTCCACTTTTTTGACCTTTGATAAACATTGAAGGAGCAAAGTTCTATCTACATGTACAAGGTAATAATTTGTTTTCGTTGTTCCTCCGATTGTAACTGGCTGGGGTGTAATGTCCTATGCAATGGCTTGGCGTTCTTGATCTTTGATCTTTGATAAACATTGAAGGAGAAAAGTTCTATCTACATGTACAAGGTAACATTTTTTAATAGAAACTGAATTTTGTAGAGATCTATGTGATAAACGTATAGACTATTTTTATGTTAAATATATAATATAATAATTGTTCAGAGCTCATATCCGATTGAACATTGTTTTAGGGTTTATTACTTATTTCAAATAATAGGGAAAATATAATCTGTGACCTTAGGGTTTATTTTTTAGCAGTTAATGCAAACAATCGAACGTTGTTTTAGGATTTATTAATTATTTCAAATAATAGGGGAAAATGTAATATGTGCCCTTAAGGTTTATTTTTAAGTAGTGAATGTTAAATCCACAAACACCCACAAGTTTCTTCTCAGACAAAACTTGTCCTTTCATGGATTATGACAACCTTTGCTTTTTTGTCCTTGTGATATACTCTTTGACTTAACACTGGGAATCTGGACTAGTTTTAAATGCGCCAGACTGTGAATGGTTATGCATTTCTTCACTATGTAAGAATGTTAATTTGTAATTTATTTAATGAAGCTTCATGTGATCAACTGGAGTAGGAGTTGTAGGTGGAGGTTTTAATAATCACTAGGATAGTTGTTATTCTCTATTCAGATTGTTGTCTTAAGCATATTAATTGTCTCTTATTAAATGTCGTGATATACTCATTTCCTTTAATCACTGCTAATTAAATTATGAGTGCTAAGATATTGGCGTTGCATTAATCTTCTATGAAGTTGCTTCCTAAACGGAAGTTTAGGAATCCTTAATAGATCAATGCCATTATGTAATGTACATTCCTTGAATAGGTCTTTTCCCACAATGCGATTATTAATTGGTTGTCTTGCTTGAACACTATTACTATTCGATAAATAATCTTCGGACTAATATGTTTTTGATTATAAGTAATATTAATCAAATGGTTAGCATTGTCAATTTTAATTTAATTGCTAACCATTGTCTTTATAGTCTTGGGTCTTCCAGACAATTCCTTTCAAGCTGGGTTTAGTCTTTTCACTATCGCTTAATTTCTATTGTCAATATTCGTGGTTCGATTATTCTTCCTTCTAATCCTTGATTGACTAATCATGCAATCAATTCCTTAATCAATTCTGACTAGCTAGACTATAACTCTCAATGTCGATTGTAACTCTAGTTTAATACTCCTCTACAAGTCGTGTCTATCATGGTCTTAGTCACATTTTAGGTTTGTATTGAATATTTAGTATTTGATATTTATTATTCATTATTGTATTGTAATTATATTTAGTATTTGATATTATTAGTCATATGTTATATTATTATATTAATTATATGTCATATCGTTATACTAATGATATATCATAATAAATTTATTTATATTTATGTATTGGTTATTATTTATTATAAGTTCTTTATATGGTAGAGTTCTACACGATTTTCTTATGTCGCTTTATAATTTGATCTTTTAAAGACTTCACAAGATTGGTTGGACAAGATGAGGATATTGCCCATAGGCTTCAAATCAGGGGATATGACAGTCCTACCCTCCGAAATTTGCTTGTCCTCAAGCAATGAATGATCTCTTTTATAGTCCACCTTCTATAACCAGATGCATTATATGTGAGTTGTCCTGATGGTAAATACTAGAATCCAATAAGGCTTGGTGAATCTAATTCATGCTTTTTAATATTATATAACTTTTACTCCATTCTATTAATTCAAAAATAAGGCAACACGTGAAGTATGCACTTGAAATACAAATTACACATATGAATGCATGAAGACACGATGCATACACATAATCCAAGCATTGTTACATTATTTCTACTGACCAAACCCTATAATTCAATAAGTCAGGGTTAGGAAAATTTATTTCATCATAATTATAAAATGTGAGTAATTTATTGTATATAATTACTAGCTTATTATTTAGAAATCTTGTAGACATGGTTATAATGATCTTGTTTAGTATTTGATCCTTGTTACTTTATTAATCTTTGAGATTTCATATTATATTTATGGTTTGTAGGGAACATTATGTATGGAAAAGATGTAAATATTAGATCTTTTGAAAGATATGTTATAGAATATTTAGATATACACATTATATATAGATGATTATGATTTCATCCTGACAAGTTACTTTTCTAAACTTCCAATTCAATGTCTTGCCATCCGTGCTAGCCTATAGGCTTGATTTCTTGCAAAAAGTAAATAGAAATATAATATAAACCTATGTCCAAGAGAGGCAATGAATATGAAATCTATTTTATTGTACATTGCCCTGTCAACCTTGTAAACAAATGGAAGCACAATATATTTGGGTGATTAAGATCGTTATTAATTATGTTTGTCAGATGTCTTGGCAGCTCAATAGTAATGGATCATATTTATAATATAGGTATTGGTGGGGGAAGTCATTATGAAGCCACTAGGTACCAATACTATTTCTAATTAATATAGGCATTGGTGGACAAAGTCATTATGAAGCCACTAGAATGTACCAGCTTTATAGTGTATTTAACAAGTTAAGACTTATTAAATATACTAAAGGACTAGAACGTTTTGGAGGACTTATAAAATATACTATGATATGTGTGCATTCTATGATGACATGTAACTGATTGAATGTTTGAAGATGTTAAGTTGATCACCGAAATGTAGAAAGATAATGCAAGACATTAAATCAGTTAATGGATTGTATTGTCATTGATGTCAACTTAATATAATCTAATTGGTTATAATAAAAGTGTCAAAGACATTAGAGAATCAAAGAGATAAAGATTATGCTTTCAGTAATGCATAAAAGACAAGCATTCATAATGTGACTTCAAACACTGACGGCTAGTGGAACCCGACGGACAGAGATCATCGTAAGTCAAGTCACAGTGATGCCCGAGCAAGAACACTGACAAGCAGAATCGCAAGCATAACCGACGGCCAGAATCATAGTGTAAACCGATAGAGAAGCCCAAGGAGAACTGAAGTGTTGACCGAAGCTATCAAAGAGTTAAAAAACCAAAATTAACTTGAGTTCAGAAATGACAAAATATCTAGTTGGCAAAGCTAAATATGGACTTAACTAGTAGTTATCTTTGTTTCCATCGACAAGATAAAGCCAGAGATAAGTAAAGGATTTAAAACTATTTTGTCCAGTTGGCAAGAAGATCTCTACGAGATAAACCAGGAGTTTTGCTTTAAATCTAATTGGCTAAGATTACGGATCATGCCAAGATCAAGAAAATCAAGAACCTAACAATGGTGATATCATGTCTATAAAAGATACAACATAATTCATTACGAATTGAGAGGGTGAATGAATGAAAAGAGGATGCTGAAGAGAAACTGATGAATAGCAACTTCATACAGTCCTAATCAATCAAGCTGAGGAAAGAGATAAAGTTTTTTGCGGACACCGAGCAACAAAGCACAACATCACCAAGAAGAACTAAAGTGGAGCAAAGGTATTAATAGAGATATCTTGATCAAATTAGTTTTATGAGATTACGATAGATCTAAAAATCTGCAAGTATAAAGTTGTATATGTGAACAGATCATATTGTTTCAGTTTAACCATTGATTCATAAAGTCTCTTAACCAAGCGAGATTTAAATATCCTTTCTATATTGAGATACATCCCAAGGAGTATCAAAAAGTTTGATCATGAAGATAGCACGAGATGCCAGATACCTATTGACAGGCCAAGTGAGTGTTTGATCAAGGAAGGTAGCTTAGAGATGCCCGATATCAAGTGACAGACTAAACTTTTAAATCCTCTAACAAGGTCACACCTAACAGTGTGTTTGTAACCTTTAACAGGGTTGGCTCTTCACCGAGCTCACTTCAGAAGACTGAAATTTTTGGGTTACCGGTCCCAAGTGGTTTTTCCCTTAACAGGGTTTCCACGTTAAAAATCCATGTGTCAATGTGTTTATGAGTCATTACTTTATTGTTTCACATTACACATAGCTTAACTGGATTGATTGGTATACTCTAGATAATTTACTTTCTTTCAATAAATTAACAGACTGTCATTCGGTAAACATACAGTAGAAGGTTTAAACAAAGCATTCCAAGCAGTAGTAATTTGATACTTGTATTTGAAGGCATTCATCTTATAGGACTGAAGATAACTAGAGGCTTAATATTGTGGTACTAAGTTTTGGGTTGATTATTGGAATATTTTTTAGGCCACTGATTAATCCCCCATCTCAGTTATTACTAACAATGCTATCAGAGCTTGTGTGCTTAGAAAAGGAGTTTAACAACTCAAGAAAAAGATCACAAGATGAACAGACGAGATGTGCCCAAGTTGAATAAAGAAAAATTTGCATCATGGCAAAGAAGAATAAGACTCCACCTATCAGGTATTGGAAATGATATTACTCAATACCTTGATACTGAATATGTGTTGCCTATAGGACCTCACACTCTTGACCAATTAAGAGTGAAGCATGAGCATAATTTCATGATGATAGAACTTGCATCATCACTCTCTGATGTTGAGTTTGAAGATGTCAAAACCTACACCTCTGCAAAGAAAATGTGGGATAACTTGAAGCTGGTAAATGGAGGAGATGCCAATGTACTAAGAGCAAAGGAAGAAGGCCTAAGAGGGAGGTTTGATGACCTAAGGATGAAAGAAGGATAAAATATCACTTAGTATAGTTGCATAATAAAAGAGGTAGTCAATGCTATCCAAGGAGTTGGAGGTGTACTTGAAGAGGAGACAGTGGTAAGTAAAATCTTAAGAACCTTACTGCCTGTATATGCTATTAAAGTTTATGTTATTCAAGAAATGAGAGCACTTGCAAACAATACAGTTACTCTAGATAGTCTGATTGGTAGACTGATTTCATTTGAGATGAATAACTTTGATAATAGTGTCTTACCATCTATAGAATCTGCATTCAAATCTTCTTTAAAGATAAGAAATTCAAGTCATAGACATGCTATTAGAAATGATAGTGATAGTGATAATGAGGATCAAGGACTTGATGAGATTGAAGCACTAATGGCTAGAATATTGCAGAGAGGAAAAGGTAGATACAAAGATAAATTACCACTTATATGTTTCAATTGTAAAGAGGTTGGACACTTTGCTACAAGATTTCCAAAGAAAAGAAAAGATGGCAAAGGAAATGACAGATCATATGAGAATAAGTTTGACAGAGGTGATAATAGAGATTACCGAAGCAACCGAAAATCTGACAAAAGAGATACCTGAGACTACAAGGAAAAAGGAAATAAAGCTTGTTACCTAGATGAGAACAGAGATGATGACACTGACACCGAATTAGAAGAAGACATTGAGACGGTATTTGTAGCCATGAAGGATGATTCAGATGAAGATGAAGAAACGTATGTATAAACTGAACTCATATCTAAAGTTAGTAAGAATGATGTATGGATCATAGATAGTGGTTGCACTCACCATAAGACCGGTGATAAACAAACGTTTGAGAATTTTGAATACTATAATGGTGGTTCAGTGAGAATGGGAAATGATACACCTTGTCCAGTTGAAGGTAAAGGAACCATAATGTTGAATAACCTGATAAAATGTGAAAATGCTTACTAGGTAAAAGGACTG